>JAGXJF010002011.1:0-191793 GCA_019208055.1 Stipa capillata | reverse complement strand
AAACTAAAGAGTGAGTGGAGCGGAGTGCTCTTCTCTTGCTCTAGTTAGTAGTGGTTGGCTTTGCAGATGATTTTTCTGATGCCCTTTGAGCCTGGCTGCAACCTCATTTTATAGCCGCGCGCGAAGAGCTCCTCTCCATTATTTAATAATTATAGGCTTGGTAGCCTTTTGTACGCTTCACGCATGACCGTCCACCTGGATGCCTAGGCTTAGTGACCTTTGTAGACTTCATGCGTGGCTGTCCTTCTGGATTCTTTTATCTTCACGGGTACAACTCGTGTCTATCTTCAGCTTTATTCCTGCACCCAGCTGCTTCGTGTCTATCTTCAGCTTTATTATATATCACATCTTTCTCTTTTGCCAATATATTTTCTGGTATATATATGTGTGTGTGTGTGTATATATATATAGCTTTTGGTCGCTGTATCTCTTCTTCAGCATATCTTCTTTGACTGCCATATTTTGCCAAGCTTTTTCCAACACAAAAAAGAGTATTTCGCCGTGCAAGAGAATGACCCCTGTTCTTCTGAAGTGCTAATACAAAAATCTGTTGCTAACAGCATGAAAATCGACTAATTTTACGTATGATCTCCATGAATCTTTATGCTAAAAAAGGTTCCTTCAGCTTTTATTGATCGGTTTTGCTTCTTATATTATAGCATGTCTTTGAATTGGCTTTCTTTCTTTCAGCTAGGACGGAGAAATAAACTAAGTTGAAATTGAAAATACATACTGTACGAGTTCCTTTGGAGAAATAGTTGTATAAAAACCCATCCAATTCTATCAGATTTCTAACTAAAAGGCCATCGAGTTTTTTTTTCTGACAGGGAACGATGAAATTCCATTAGACACTGGGGAAAGATAATAAATTGAAATTGGAAAACGTACTGCAAGAATTCCTTTGGATTCATTTATAAGTATAGTGAGACAAAAACATATAGTTCTGTGAATCCCTCGCATTACCAAGAATTTGCTATAAAAAGGAGTATTGAAGTTCTATCAGATAAAACAATTTGTATTGAATTATGGAACTGCTGTATTATTGCAATATACATGAAAACGATTAAAAACAATATGGAAGTGATTTGCCCTTCCCATTCAAATCTGCCATTGTACTTGTAATATATTAATTAGGAAGTATATAAACCCCAAGCATCAACTGTACATGAAGAGGAAGCACCAGCAACCAAGCCACAATTTTATTCTACAGGTAATCAATAACCTAAATGAAATTAGAGACATAATCAGTATATAAATGCAATAAAAATGGTTGTAGCATTTGGACACGGTTCATCTTGTTGCAATAAAACCATGGCACATGCAATCTTAATAGGGAAACAAGAAACAACATAAATTAACAGGCAAACAGCTCAACACCAAGTCTGTATTGATCTGCATATTTTAGAACAATGGACATTTTCAGGCTTTCTATAAGAGATGGATTATTACATCTTACTTATTTGGTTTTGTACCAAAGAGTGTGTGCAATTAAACTATAGATCGTACAATGTATCTGCAAAATAAATATATGGGTTAGATGGAATCTATGATGAACATAACAGTAATATATAGTCATAAACACTAAGGATGAAAACATCACCGAAACATCTGTTTACCTTTGTCCATATTCTTGGTGTATACAGCTCCACAGCATGACCTGCATAAGAAGAGGCGACGTGAAGATATGAACCATAGCATCAGAACTTAACTGAAAGAAAATAACATATCAAGAGAAGAAGAAAAATGATTCCAGAAGAGGATGGCAAGATTTAAATAAACTTAATGGGGCATCTAAATTGCAGACATATACAATGGTACATATAATCTTTATGCAATGAAAATGATAAATTTGTCCACACATTAAAATATCCGTTACCCAGCAGCTATGCAACTGCTGCAAGGCATGGAAACCATCTCATCCCACAATCCAATAAAAGTTAAATTGAATACTGCAGCCTGCAAGGAAAGAAGACAGGCCAAGAGCCGGAGACAGCAGCGGCAACGCTGTGCAATTATTGAAGACAGCTAAACTGTACGGTAGCGCTAGGGCATGACGTCGGTTATGGCTAATCATCACTTAAATTTTCTAGTCCTGCTGCTTCTTCCTCTTCATGTCCAGCAAGGACGCTGTCCTATATTTTCTCATTCATAGTTCAGTTAATTGTTACTTACTTTTTTCTATAGATAGTTTTAGTGTAATTATATCTCCAAATAATTTTGGCTATATTTGTCCTCTTAATTGTTATTGGTCCTTTCATAAGTCATTCTATGAAAAATTTCTTAGCTTATATTTCTATTTCTATGTCTATTTTGAATATTTTTGTTGTCTTTTATTTTTCTATCATAGTGAATTTTATATTTTCATTTTCTTGTCAATTTTGGCAACTTTTCTTATCACTTAGTCCTCTCATTGGAAGTTTTCATTGTGTCTATCTCGATGTCCTTTCATTGTATTTTAGTTTTCGTTTATTTCCTATGATTCAACTTTTATACATAGCCTACTTTGTTGATTATGGTGGGAAATTCTACTATGAACTAAAGAAAAATAGTCGCTTGTTGAATAGACACTCAAATATTTTGCTCATAGCAAAAATTAAGGGCTTCGAATAATCAGGAAGAGAAGATTTCAGAATATTTGGTCAAATTTTACTCATATTCTAGCTCTGATACTCTTGTCCAGACACACTATCTTATGCTCCGACGACCTCTTTATCCTGGGAAAGTATCAGGGTTTATTGAGCCCTTCCTTCGGTTTTAGTGGACCGCAGTGTCCTTATGATGAAAATAGACCATCAGTGCTGACACTCCATGCTGCAAGCTCTAAGGAGGATGAAAGGAGGGGATGTTTGATGTGTATTAATAGAGCCTACTAGTAATCGTGCACGTGCAACGCACGTCTTGACTAACATAAATTAAACGTGAAAAATATGTTCTAACATTTACAAACATAGTTTCCTATCCATACATGCATTCTACCAACAATGATGTTCAAGTGGCTAAAATAACTTACAAATAGAGATGGTGCAAAAAGAAAGTGGACATCATTGTTCCTGTGAAATACTAAACAATGATCAATATATATTATCAAAAAATATAACATCGAATATAACCAATGACACAATACAAATGCTTGTCGCCCAGTCTATCTTTCGGATCGCGGATTGTCCTGGACTATATCAGCGAGGAGGACACGCCGTCGATGCCGAGGTCGGTGAGTAGCACGTCAATCTCGTCGACGTGGCACAGCTTTCGCTGGCGTGTGAGCTGTTTCGGTTGGTGGTGGTGGTGGGGCCGTGCGAGGAGGAGGAGATCACCGGCAGCGGCGGCATCACGCCCTCCGTGGCGCGGCTGCGTGCGCGAAATGGAGGCCCGCACGGGGAGGCCAGTGTGGAGGAGGAGGCGGCGGAGATCGTCAGGTAGTAGGGGGAGGGCGACGTGGTCCTCGATGGCGCCGCGACGTCGGAACCTAAAAGTGTACACGTGCAATGCAATCTATACTGCATCGCGTCGAAGGAGATAACGACAGTGGCGCACGGGCATGGCCAAAGCGTGGCGTGAGGCGGCAGCCATGCGTGGCGCAGATTCGGGAGAAGGGGGCGCTGGAGGGTATAGCAGTGGCAATGGTGGGTAATTACTATTAACTTTAAGTAAGGGCAATGGTGGATAATTACTATCAACTTTAAGTGAATGGCATGGTGGGTAATTTTTAGGTGGCAGATCATCAAAGTAATATTAGCCATTAGATTGGCAGACCATCAAACTCATAATAGCCTTTAGATGTGTTGAATCAGACGGATGTGAGAGATCTGGGTACGATTTATAGGGTGGAGTTAGATAAGAAAAATGAGTCATGCATGGTTTGGGACATCGAGAGTTAGTAATGGAGGGTGAATCTGATGGGGGCACAAGAAGGTAAATAGTGGAGAATGTGTTTCCACCGATGACTGTCGCACTAGATCAAATTATCACCAACGAGCTTCTCCCCAAATATGATCCCCCACCAACCCCATGTTCAATCTCACTGGCCGGGCATGCAGTTCAACGAGTGTGACCTTCGTTCCCTTGCTGACGACCTTACGGAGGAGGAGGTTGTTAGTGCAATTAAAGCCATGCCTAGCGACAAGGTGCCAGGTCCGGACGGCTTCACCGGAGCTTTTTTCAAATCTTGTTGGGGTATTATTAAAGTCGACATTATGAAGGTCATCTCTTTGTTCACCGAACTACACACAGAAAACTTCCTTTGGTTAAATTCGGCAAACATTGCTCTCCTGCCTAAAAAGGAGGGTGCAGAGACCATTGCAGACTTCAGGCCAATCAGTCTCATTCATGCCATTGCCAAAATTATTGCCAAGATGATGGCTAGTAGGCTCGCCCTTTTCATGGGAGATCTTATTTCTCGGAGTTAGAGCGCTTTCATCAAATCGAGAAGCATACACGATAACTTCCTTTATGTTCGCAACTTTGCGAGAAGGATGCACCGCACCGGAACCCCGACCCTGCTATTCAAGCTTGACATTAAAAAGATCTTTGACTCTGTGAGATGGGAGTATCTGCTTCAGTTGCTTCAGAAAAGAGGTTTCCCACCTAGGTTCAGGAATTGGATTGCTGCCTTGCTTTGCACGTCCACTTCTAGGGCGTTGCTCAACGGGGGTGCCGGGCTCGCCGATGGCTCATGAGAGAGGCCTACGGCAAGGGGACCCGTTGTCGCCTCTCCTATTTGTTTTGGCAATTGATCCTTTGCAGCAACTCTTAGACATGGCAACGGACAGTAATGACCTTACCCGTATAAGGGGTCGAAGAGCTTGCATCCGCACCTCTCTTTATGCCGACGACGCCGTCATTTTCATGGCACCTCTCAAGCGTGACATCGACAATCTTGCAGTCATTCTTCGAGGTTTTGGTGAGGTCACAGGTCTTGTAACAAATGTGCAAAAGAGCTCCGTGGTACCCATTAGATGCACGGACATTGACCTCCAATCGGTCCTTCAAGGGTTTCCGGCAATCAGGGGAAGCTTTCAATTGAGATACTTGGGTCTTCCATTGACAGTTTACCGACTTCGGGGGGTAGATTTTCAGCAACTTATTGATAAGATCGCTGCAAAGCTTACTACGTGGATAGGAAGGCACATAACTGTAGCAGGAAGATGCACCTTGATAAAATCGATCCTAACATCTCAGGCGATCTATCACCTCACATCCATTGTCCTACCGCGCGGCACAATCAAGACAATCGTGAAGCTTCTGAGAGCCTTCTTATGGGCGGGTACAGATAAAGTTTCTGGAGGGCAATGCAAGATTAGTTGGGACCTGGTTTGTCGACCAACCAACCTTGGAGGGTTGGGAATTCTTGAACTTGACAAATTCTCCACCGCCCTTCGTTTGAGATGGCCATGGCTAGAATGGAAAGACCTGACAAGATTGTGGGTTGGTTTGGGGAATCCGTGTGGCGAGAAGGACATGGACCTTTTCTACGCTCTGACATCAATAACTCTTGGTGATGGCCAAACGGCAAAATTCTGGCATGCACCGTGGCTTGAGGGACGCAAGCCAAAGGACGTCGCACCTACTATCTTTGCAATATCCAAGGACACCAACGGTAATGTAAAGAGAGCTCTCACAGACGATGATTGGATAAGCAACATAAACACCTCATCAGGAATTAATGTGACCCAATTGCAAGAATTTGTCTCTCTTTGGACGATGCTTCAGGGGGTGAACCTAAACGAAGAAGGAGCGGACTCCATCAAATGGAAGCTAACCTCCAGCGGCAACTTCTCGACCTCATCGGCTTACCATACGCAATTTGAAGGCACTACTTCCACGGTCATGAGACCGATTATTTGGAACAGCTGGGCCCCCCCTAAATGCAAATTCTTTGCGTGGCTTATTCTTCAAGATAGAGTGTGGACTGCCGATCGACTACAAAGAAGAGGCTGGCCAAATTGTGGCCTTTGCCAACTATGCAGGAGGGAGCCGGAGACCGCCGCTCACATTCTCTTCAAATGTCGCCTCTCTATCCGATTATGGTCCACGATCAGAGATTGGCTAGGTCTAACTAGCATGAACATTGACACTTGGGCAAACTACAACTCTGTTTCGGAATGGTGGTTCTCAGTGACCCACCTCTTGGGTCGCCGAAGCAAAACAATGACATCTTTAGCCATGTTAGTTTCTTGGGAGATCTGGAACGAGAGGAATGCACGGGTTTTCCGAAATCACTCAACAATGCCACCTATTATTGTCGCCAAGATTAAAAAAGAAGCCGGAGATTGGTCCATCGCCGGAGCTAAGCACTTGAGTTGCATCATACCGCGGGAGTAGTCCTTTTCTTGTTGCGTCACCTTCGGGTGCTCTTATGTACATATTTAAACTCCTCTCTTAATCAATGAAATGTGGCAAAGCTTTTGCCCTTGTTTCAAAAAAAAATCTCTTGCTCCGAGCGAGAACCATGGAGAGGCCCCTCTTCGCCCCGTGTTACCTTAGATCCTTAGCATATAGTTTGCCGCATTACCTTAGATCCTCAGTATATAGTTCACCGCATCTAAATCTAGGCAACTCAAATGTGGAGACACCTTGCAGGCGGCATTAACTTTATCTTGATTCTCGGTGAGACTGTCCTCTAAAGGACCGGATTACAATCTTACTTGTGTCGTAATCTCCAGCATCGGTGTCGGCGGCGACAACGGAGACAGGTATGGGTGGACGACGGTGATGCTAGGGCAGAAAGCCATTGGAGAACAGGGGATCAGGTACAACGGTGGGCACACGTTGCTCTTTCTTCCCGTGCTCCTTGCCCTTGAGGAAGGATCGCTGGATGGATATATGAAGGGTTTCTTCTCGTGCTCCTTGCCCTTGAGCTTTACTTATGCTGTCCCAGGGCACGGTGACATTGCACCAGGCTTGTACCTTCTATTTTTGCCATTCGACGAAAGTACATGATCATTTACGTACATCATTGTTTTGTGGCTTATGCTGCCACATCATAACAGGAAAAGAATTCCTGGAAGTTGCGCCAACCGTGAGACCATTCAAGTCCCAAAAAATCAATGCAAATTGCACATCCTCATTCTGGTACATTTGAGTTTAATGAATAGCATACTTGTAAAAACTCCGAACACAACTGAAGTAGAAAAAAAGGACGAGTATTCACCATATGTTACTGTAGAAAAAAGCTGCACCAGGTCATTTCATGAGCATATACATTTGAAACGCCTCAGTTTCAGTACATTCTGGACTGCAACTACAAGTTGCCAATTTACAACAAACAGCAGCGACCTACATTTCTGAAGCTTACAATTATCCTCAAGCAGAAATTACTCAACTATGTAGGGCACAAGAAGAATCTGATCAGATTGCACCGACATCAAAAATCAAATATAATGAGCTGAACACCTGGTAATGCACCAAACGGAAGTGTACTCACGTTCATTTGCTAAACATCTGGTACTGTTTATTTACAATTTAGTACAACCCATTTCCAGAGCAAAAAGTATAAACTATGACACTAATCTGACCAGATGCTTGTCCGATGACCTAAATGGTTTTCCATGGACCATTAGTGAATTTTGCGACCTTAAAATCAGGAAGGACAAGGTAAGCGAAATCATAATAATCATGTTGACAAGTTTTAGGTGATTAAGTCACATTCTTGGTAAGAAACTTCCTTATCGCACCAACTATAGTAGTTATCCTTTCTGCAAATATATATGCGTTCTCTTGAGTCATTAGTAGCAGTTTCATCTTGTGGATAACATATTTGTGAATCTAAATAATGTAAAGAACTATAGTGCATGCTCTTTTACAAGAAATAAATCTGTTAAACAGGGACAAATTATTCAAGTAGTGTTCTTTCATGTAAGCACGTGACTTAAATCATTACTAAAACAGTTTAAGCGAACAATACAACTTAGGCTTTGCTAGGAAACGTAAGCAAAAATGGAACGAAAGTATGTATGAAAGAACACATCTACATCAGAAAATGGGATCACAGATCGGATTCGTGGAAACTTTTTGTTGGGAAAAATGGCAACAGAACACATGCACTGACATATATTAGAGGACATGAACGAACCTGTAAGTAGGCAACACAGAACTTACACATCACTTCTTATCAGCGAGTCAAAAGGTCCGTGCATTGCTCTATCAAGATTTTACTAACAAGAGAAGGTCCTCACAAAATTGAGTGTGTATGGGGTTGGGATGGAATGAGGGGACGGAACAGCAAAAGAAAGTTGAACAGGGGTGTTCCTTGCAAAAAATGTTGCACCAAGTCTACCAGCTGTGATCTGTACCGCTCCTTGCCAATCAAACGGTCCAGAACGCGTTTGTGCACCTATCCACTGGAAGCTCAGATTCTATACTAGTTGTTCCCGGAAGTTTCAGCAGACAGATATTTCAAATGAAAAGCAGGAACCCATATAGGGGTTGAATCAAATGATAAGCAACCTTCATGCAAGAGGTCGTCGTGGGTTCGATCCCCAGGGATGCTACTTTTTTTCCCGGTATTTATGATTTTGAATTGAAATAATTTTTGGATGGAATTTCTTATTTTTTTTGTTTTGAAATTTTGTGTAAACTAGGTTTTCGGTGCACAGCGGAAAAAAGTTAAAACGAAAAATAGGTTTTATGAAGACATATTCTTTTTCTCGTAACATACAATGGCATTTGAACAGTAATTTTTTTCTTCAATATATAGCCCTTTTTTCCCTCTTTTGAATATGACACAATACGTAGGGCCTGTTCGGAAGTCCTCCAGCTTCTCTAAATCCTCAACTCCCTATCTGTGCTCGTGAATCCGGCTTCTCCCGTGAAGCTTGTTCCGTTCGGCAGCTAAAAATCACTCCGGCTCGTCCCATGGGCTGGCAGCCTAATTCGGAGGCAGGGCTGCGGGGATGACGCCGACCGGGGAGCCGCTGGAAGGAAGCCGCCGTCCACTGCCGGGGAGCCCACGCATAGGGCCATCCAGGAAGAAGCAGCCGGGACTGTGCCATCGTCCGCGTCGTCAAGGTGCTGCGCCGTCCGTGCCTTGTAGAGTTTGTCGGACCAGGCGAAGAAGGGGCCGACGACCGTGCTGTCGAGGGAACCATGCCGGGGCCAGGAGTCGCCAGGGACGTCGAGGGCAAGCCGCCGGATGCGCCGTCGAGGGAGCCACGCAAGGGACCGGTGGCCATCGGGGGCGCCGCCGCAGTCTGGGCGCTGCCACCGCGAGCTAGGTTGAGGAGGCAGCCGCGAGCGAGTTCGAAGAAGAAAGAAGGGAGGAGAGAGAAGGAACGTGTAATGACCCAACTCCTAAGTTATGACACTAGTGAAAATTATTGTGAATAATTGGATCTCTTCTCCTAACATGCATGCATGATTGCCATTTAGAAACGACACCGTTAACAAAGCCGTGAATCTAGCGTCGCTCATCTCTCACCTACTAAATTCCTATTAAGTACCAAATATTTCCAAAGGACTAACATTTTAAAACGTTGCTCTAGAGTCGACTCCAACAAAAACTCATGGAGTTAAGTACCATGGAACTTCAACAAGATTTTTAATCAACCTGCAGGACTAACCTAAAGACTAGCAAATCGAGTAGGATCGCTTTTGCATTTCCCAAAACAAATAATTTTTTGAGCCATATTGTCTAAGATCAATCTTTAGCCCAAAATTTCTTTTAATATATTATTTCAAATCAAAAGTTAGAGCAACTGTGATTGTCAATTTACAAAAATCTAGTGAGGTGTAAAGAACCTAGAGGTTCTATACCATCCTTTCTACTTCTCTCAAAATCTCTTTTGATTCACTGCTTATTTAAATTCCAAATTTGCAAACAAAATGCATGAAATAGAAAAGAACAAAAAAATAAAATAAAAAGAAAAACCTTCTTCTCCTCTCCCGTACTGGGCCGCCGGCCCAGTTTTCTTCCTTCTCTCGGCCCGCTTCTTCTCCCCTACTCTTCCACAGCGCTGCCTCTCTCTCCCCAAGCGCGCCGCCGCACCATCCCTCTGCCGAGCGGGACCCGCCCGTAGCTCCCCGCCGCCACGTGGCTGGGCACGCGTCCAGCGCCAGCAGCCCGCCGGCAGACCATCTTCTCCACGTAGCAAGCCCGCCGGCCATTTCTCTTGCCCCTCCGTCTCCGATTTCTCCAAAGCCCCGTTTGCCAACTCCTCCGTCCCTATAACACACCGGCCCCCTCGGGATCTCAGGCGATCCAACCGGCCGTCGGCCCCCTTCGCCCCGCTCCCCAGCTCCCGCTCCGCCGTCGCCTCCTTTCTTCCTCGCGCCGCTAGCCTCGGCTGCTCCCCGCCGCGCCGACGAACCTCGCCGCCGGTCAGCGAGCCAGCTCCACCCGCACGCCCCATCCTCCCCAAACCAGGCGCCGACCAGGCCCAATTTCCGCTCTCCCGTGTCGCCGCAGGCCGAATCCCCAAGCGCCGCCCGGCTCCCCGCTCGCCTCCCCTGGAACCGGTGGCGCACCTAAGCCGCAGCGCACCGCCCGCCATCAACCACCGGACCACCTCGCCACGGACCTCCGCCACCGATGGGCTGCCCGTCTGCTTCCCCAGCTCTTCACCACACAGATCCGCCGCTCCACCTCTGCTACGCCCCCTGTAGCCGCGCCGCCGCCTCCGGCGACCGCCACCGACGACAGCACCAGCGAGCCGCTGTCGGCCAGTCGGCCTCGGCCTCCATCGCCGCCCTCCCACTGGTGCGCCTCGCCTCACCACCACGCCGTCGGGCGAGCTCCCCCAACCATCAAGCGCCACCCGTCGGCGTCAGCCCGAGCCCGAGCTCACCGCCGGCGTCTGCGCCAACATCGTCCTCGGCATCCGTACGTCTGAAACCTCCCCCAAGCCATCATTTCTCCGGCCTCGGCTCCTCTACCACAGGGTGAGACCCTGGCCCCCAACTCTCCTCCGCTCCCTTCTCCCCCTGTGCTGCCAGGGTGGTTTGAACAGCCCGACTTGGTTGCTCAAATGATCAATAACGATGAAGCTGGATTACGAATGTACCTAACGACCTGCTAACAAATTGCACCAGTGACCACATTAAGTTAGTGAAGGCTCAATGAAAACGCTTCTGTATTATTTGAGTAGTTAGTACCAGAGCGATTGTTTTAGATCCAACTCGGATCGACTTGTTAATCAATGAACTTAATTCCCGATAATGCATGTAATAGTGGTCAGGTTGCTGGTAGTGAAATTAGCTCCATCTATTTTAGGCATGCTCCATGCTCTAAACAATCATTTGTAGTAACTATAATAGTGAAGGGCTCTAATGTGTTATCTCTTGATCAATCAATACGTTAAAGACAGTTAAACATGATTAACCTGCTTAACTGCTCCGAGAAAGCGATACTTAAAACTAGAGTAATCCTTAACTAGCATCACCAATACGCCATTGTAATAGGCACGATAATAACCAACTTAATCATCTAAAAGCACTTGATGGATGAGCCAAAAATGTAATGGTCAGATAAGCATGCATTAATGCAAAAAACAGTGTTCAATTGTAATTCGGTTATTGTTAAGTTAATAGTTGTTAGTTAACACTAAATGGATGAAGTTCCAATACCTTAAGTGTCCTATGATTTCAATAGCTCAGTAACACCGTATTTGGTCTAGATGTAAATCAATGAATTATGGTTTAAGTCAAATTAATTCACTGTGGTAATAGTTGCCTAAGGTCGAATGTAGTTGTATCCATTAGAGATCCATAAGCACTCATAAGGTTAATGGATCAGACAAGGCTAAACAATTCGGTTAGCTCATGCCACGAGTTCATGATTGAGACAAACTAGTTATTAGTTAATCCGTGTGATGCTCGGGTGAATGCTAAATGTCCGTATACTCCAGTGCACCAACGAGAAGGTATAATATCTGTCAGGATAACATACTGGAACCACTTGCTGTTCTCAGATGATATGTTAATACAGTGAATAAGATATTTAATCCCTTGTTCTTTACCGAGAAGAAGACAGGAAATGCTAAACTTGATTCAACTTGTAGAATTGAAGGATGCCACTGTTTGCATGATATTGTAGTTATACATTTCAGAAATGATCATATTGCACCTTTAGGATTAATAATATATACTAGAGAATCTAGCTTAACAGTCGAACTCAACATGCTTGGTGTCATAATTCAGGACCAATATATATATTTAATCATGACATCATTCTCTCTCATGCGACAACTAGAGATAATTTTAAAAGTTACAAATCACTCTCAAGTTTAACTGTAAACACCTTCAAAACCCTATAACTTGAACTATAGTCCCCAAGGAAGGTAACTCCTTTTTGTGAAACCATCTTGTGAGACATAAGGTGGAACGAGGTAGAGTCCTCTGATGCAACATCCTGAAATTCAAATATATCCCCTCTAAGCCACACATTCAACTATGCATGCTTAAAACATCTTAGCTCCGATTGGAACCCAACTCATACTACCATTCATACTTCATCTTTTATTTTCAGCATGGTATTATTCTTATATGCATTCCTGCTATGCAACCCTTAAATGAAGAAAATGTTAAATGATCCTATTAATAACACATACACCTCAAATATTCATACCTGACGTTCTAATTGTCAAAATTGAACGATGCGAATTGCGTTAGCTCCATAATAGGATTTTCTACACTCTAGGATGCATTTCATACATTTTATCATTCTATTTCTTTCTGGTTTTCATTTACACCCTTGCTGTTTTTCCGGTCTTTTGGGTGTTATTTCAATAGAATCGGGCCACAAGGGTAATCTTGGAGTTGTTCCTTAGCCAGCTTACGATCCAGAACAACCAGGCAAGCTTGCTCGCTTGTTGATAATATTCTGGTTATTCTTTTACTATGCTTGGTTGATTGAATGATAATTGTGATTGTGTGAACCACTAGCATGAGCAGGATTTGTTTGTGTTGTGGTCAATGGATGTGTCCATTAAGCCGATTGAATTAATACTTGAACCCTTTAATGTGAGATGTGAGAGTCGGGGTACTGTCACCTACATACGGATCGGCAGGTGGATTTAACCTCGACCGATACCAGTATCGTAGGGCTTTACCTGTCACCCACGACGGGTTGAATTGAGATTTGGTGGGAAGTCACGGTCGGCCAACCCTGTACTTACGCTTTCTCAATTCATCCCTTGAGTCAGGCAAGTTCTGGTTCCCTGGCCTGACCACATTTTAGTCGAATTGGGTGGTCAGCCCATTCAGCATCTCCCTATGCTATGTGACTTAGGGAGAATAATACGGTTTGGTTGCAATGGTTGTCTCCATGCTTGTAAACCTGAAAATGAAATGATTTGGTGATATGGTAGCTTGGGTGGTCAACCCAACTCCAGGAATTGCTTTGAATGGTGTATATGTGACAATTGGTGGGTAAGTATGATTGTTTTTCATACCTATTCAGATCTGAACCTGAGGGTAAATTGTATGATTTACTAAGTGGTCAACTTGGTAGAATGGAACATGACATGGTATGCTTAATTTGGTAGCTTGTGTAGCTTATTATCCATGTTATGTTGATTTATTCACATTATCATTGCAATTGCCATGCTATGTTTAAGTTTAACCTAGAATGAGCACATTAGCAGCTTGCGAGTACGAAAGTACTCACTCGGGAATTCCATTCCTGCAGGTTGTTCACGTATCGTAGCGTATTACGACTCCGGTTATTTCGATTTGAATGTTTAGTTGCAGGGATTGCCCAACTTGGTCAAGGGACGCTTTTGTGGAACCTTGGAGATGGCTAGGGCTGCCATCTCGGTGTTTTCCTTTTGTCTTTCGCTGCTGCCTTTAATGTTGTGTTTAATGTAAACGACTTCCAAGTCGCAATGTAAGTATGTTAAGTACTTATCCCGGACTTGGAAGTGCTATACTATCTCGTAATCCATCTCTATTAGAGTTTTGTTGTGATATTGAGTTGTTATTGTGGCTGCCCATACACCGTGCGTGTATGAATTGAAGTGTATGGGTATGCCGTGAAGGGTTAAAGCTGTTTCTCTTTTCACTGAGTCGAGCAAGAATTGGTTGAGTGACCCGCTGGCTGTGAGCTGTGCCGGCCAGGCAGGGTGTGGGTGTATTCTACCGGGCTTTCGAGCGACCCACTAGCTTCCGTGCTAGGTTAGGGTGTGGGTAGAATCGCCGGGCTCCTCCGACCTTGTTTTGCGCAGTGGGATTGGGAACGACTCTAAACCTTCACAGGATCAGGGAATTGTATGTGGTTTTGGGAAGTTTAGTCGCTTTCGGCCGGTTTGACCCACGGTGATAGATACATACGACGTAAGCGCGTATGGTATGTGAGTCCGGTGTCGGGTTATCCAACGGTGATAGATACATACGACGTAAGCGCGTATGGTATGTTGGGGACTTCTCGGTCCTTGGCGATTATCCGTTCCCCTGCGCATATATAATTCCCGGGTCCGTGACAGAACGAAATGTTTTCTTTCACTTAGCGGTAGCAAAACTTGTAATTTCGGTGAACTCCGCGTTTTCTAGATCGGTGGAGCGGCACTTCAGCCGCTTCGCGTTTTTAGACTATGGGAGGCCTCCGCTTCCCGGATCTGGCTCCACGGAGTTGAGGCGTTCGGCCCAGCTCCGCGCGCGGAGTTCGCAGAGCGCGGAGCCGGACCACTTCCGAACGGGCTCATAGTTGCAAAAGTCTGAAACTCTAAGCATCTTGTACAGACTCGACACACACACTCGTATGTAAGCAAAACAAAAATCAACTTGTATATAAGCAAAACAAAAATCAAGTAGTACAATCCATACAAAACCCCCTTCATTCAAAGATAGATCGGAAGCCCCCTAGTATTCTTTGGATCAAGAGATGAGTAGCCAAACTGGCTCTAAGCTGGCTGTACAAACTGGACACACACGCTTGTCCCCTCTTTAGTCTGCATCTGTTGCAGTGAGGAAAAGCACTTGGTGTACAACTTATTCCCAGTGTACGACACCAAGAAGACTGGTCAAGAAAAGAAAAAGATTAGTCCCAAGAAGAAGGTTCATCTTTTAACCAAGGACACAGCTTCTTATATATCAGTCAGTCTCTTGCTCATACAGCTTGCTTCCTCATTCAGGGGGCATCTTTGGCTGTTCAAAGCTATAATCTTGCAAGAAAAGAAGAGAGAGAACAGAGGAGGAAAAAAGAAGAGAGCATGCACTGGAGAGAATCCATGCTGCTTTGGCATCTTGGAAGTACTTTTTCTTTCTTTAGCCCACAAAAAAAACACACTCTCTCCCTCTCTGCCTTTTGTCATGCTCTTGCTGGTTAACTTAAGTAAATTCATCGGTAGATTTTATGTAGAGGGTAATTTTACAAAATATAAATGCTTTTTTTAATATGATAAAGGAAATTACTTTAATGTTCTTGAACATAGATTTGAGTTAGTCTTAAAGCAACCAACAAGTAATTATGTAACCAGACTTTACGAGCTGTCATAGATTCCTCGAAACAATTTTCTTGTTGCTAGCAAATGGTAAGGTTATCTGCAAGTGGAGCATGCTAATGTGAAAATCAAAAGCATCTTTAGTAAGTGGGTCTACTTCATTTTGGTACTAGGGCAGAAACTACAATGGGTTTCACATCTCATCATAAGATAAGAAACAAAGCCTGGAAATTATTGCTCATCTTATCTTTACCTGTTCCTCTATAGCAAACTTGCAATGCGCTTTTCTCATCAATACAACAAATAGGAAATAGAAAAAGAATGGATGCTACTACAAACATGTGCAAAGCAACTGCTAAAATGGAGATCATCTTGCCCATACTTTGCCAAGAACCTGTGATGCCTGATTTTTGTGAGGGGGAAGCTTGCTACTGCTCTCTTTACGAACCTCCATCAGTAGAATGGCTTTTGATTTTCCAAAAGCAAAAGCTTTTATGCCGAAAATCGTCTTAAATAGCTGTGCTTAGAACAAGATAGGCCACCTTCCCCTAGTTACACCAGCATCCCGGCCAAGACCCACCACAAATGCAGCTCCGTTTTCTCCTCTCTTTTTTTGAACACAATGATGTGATCCACAACAAGCACTTCGGAAGCTTCTGTTTGTCGGGGCGCGTGTCGCGCCTACACTCTGCCCGGCGATCTTCCTGACTCTCCAGCTCCCCTGAAGAATGCAGAGTCATCAGCATTTGAAAATCAGACGGAGAAAAGGAAAGCAGCGGAACAGTCTTCAAGTGTTGTGTTCAAGGTGATCTATACTGCGCCAATGGGCTCTTGATTAAGTAGCGATAGCTAATTGACAATGGCATTGCACAGTGTTACTTTGTTTGACTGCTTCAGACGATGCATGTTGGCTAATCATTTCAAGTACGATAAGCGCATTAGGCGAGTTTGATTAATAGGCTTGCCTTTATTACAAGGTTAGCATACTATCATCATGGGGAAGAGTTGGTGTCATGAAGACAAACAGTGTAGCCATCTTTTGTTATTGCTGTCATCTCATTATTTTTATTACCTATTTATGCTCACAAATTTAAATCATGCCTTTGAAACTTTTTATAGAATCTTGCGCTTGGATAAGCTTCATTCAATAGAAAAACTCATAATATGGAATGACATGAGTGGGTGCTGTTGGTTTTATATTTATAAAATAGAAACTGTAATACCCAAAATCCAGCTTATAGTAAGCATACTGTGACAAAAAAAGACACTGAAATAAACATTTAAACACAAGCCATGGGTTAGACATTCCAAATCTTCTTTTTGTAACTTATCACTTTTGGTTTAGTCTAAACTAAAGCGTTCACAATAATAATCAGGAGCCATGAATTTAATACCAAGTTGGCAAGTTCGTTGACATTAGATAAGTGCTTGTACGAAACCTAAGGCAATCTTGAAAGGTGACACCTCAGACAACTTGCATAACTATGTTATTATCCGTTGTTAGTGGTTATGAGAATTCCCTCTAGATCCGTAGAAGCTTGGAAGTCCATTAAGATATAAACTTCATTGGTAATGTGAGATAACTCAAGCTAATATCCAGGCTGAAGTTGGTGAAACAAAATAAGAAGAGGAAAAACATAAAGAGCAGCACATGTCATGTTTGCATGCAAGAAAACTAAGTTACCTGTTGTGGACTGGATCCGGTCCATTGGGCACCCTCCTCTTGCTGCTGCTGAAAGGATCACCAGCCTTGAATTCCTCCAGTGTCCTCTGAGCCAATCCTCCATTGACTCGGATCATCATCCTCCTACCTCCTAATACGGCAGCAGCAACGCTCACCAGCGGCGACGGCGATTTCGAGCCTCTCTCCACCAGCAATGACACAAAAACAATGCCTCCCAACAGGATGGCCAATGCCGCGGCCGATGTCGGCCTCGGCCTCGCAGACCTGCCCAGCCTGCTCATGGTATCCTATTTTTCTGTTGCTTAGCACTGCCACAAGCACCACCACCCCTCTATGAGCTTCTCATATGGTGGTTCTGGTGCCACTGCAAGAACCGCAATGTGAGTGTGAAGTTACCTCTCTGTTTCAGCACATTATATTGCGGAGGCAGTGGTGGTATTTGTGTTTCTTGCTCCTTGTTTTCTTCTGAGTTTTCTTTCTTCTTCGGCTTCTTCTCATGTGCTTCTGAAGGGCCTAATGTAGGGGGCAGGGTAGAATCAAAGCAGGCGAGCCATGCTTGCTTTTGTCCTGTGCTTTTTTCCGTTATGCTATTTTCTCTATTTTCTTTTAATCTCCAATATCTTTGATCTTGGTCCATTAGTTAAAAAAAAGATCCAATATCCAATAGGAGTTTAAGGTGGCAAACTGACAGTGCTGGTTGATCCATAAGGATTCCTTGGTTAGAGGATAATTTAGATTACCTGAAAGTGTTTAGGACAGAAGAAAGAATGGAAAGAAATAATTTTTGAGTAAATCTAGGAGGGGGCATGACAGATGAGAGATTGCTCTGGTACAAGGCCCAAAAAGCAACTTCAAAGTGAGAAGCACCCTGGAGAAATACACATCTGTATGCCACTACTTTCAGGTGACATGTCACTCTCTTTTTATTGGACTGTGACTACATGTATTGCGCTTTTCCTCCTCATCAACTGTAGAAAACATCACTCTGGTTCTATGCTCCGTCGATGTTCTCGTTGCAATGACATATTCTGTACACTGACAAAATACACTCAAATCCATTTTTTTCGACATGCTGTTAGTTAGGTTCCGGATGTATGAACTCATTTTTTATTTCTCTCTCAACGAGATGGCATGCGTGTTCTTGAAAAAATATGTTCAAAATATTGAGGGCCAATGTGATTTAATCTGCATGTTGGAAGACCAAAAGCCAAGTTGAGGCAGGAGACAAGTCTATATCACTTCTATATTGTGGAAAGGGCCAAAGGAGTTGGTTATTTTTGAGACAGCCTGACACACTGGCTGTCCTGAAATCCACTGTTATGCAAGCAAACAAAATTAAAGTGCAACAGGTAGTTGCATGCATTGCTGACAGTAGGACATCTGCTGTTTTACATCAGTAAATACTAAAAATTACTTCACCTGCACTACATTAGTACATATTAAAGTTTACTTCACCAGCACTTGCAGTAAACTTGAAATTTGAAAGCATAAGGAAATGAAGTGATTTTACTACTGTTCACCGTCCGAAAATTCAGATACGGCATCATTTCATCTGAGAATGATCTATTGCATCAAGAAAGAAAATGCACACGCTGCAGTTCTTCCGGACTGACCACACACTAGCCCTCAGCGTTTCAAAAAACAAAAAGAGCACTCAGCGCCTACCACGAACACCGGTTTTTTCGCGGATTCCCCCATTGCAGCCCACTTTGCGGCTTCGTGCAACGCTCACTCTCATCGGAACATCCTTCGGTCCACTTCAGGACCAAAGGATGCTCATAGACCAGATATAGAACTATGGATACACTTTGATGCAGACCATTTTCCCCCTTCTATCACTGCCATGGATACTGAGCGGGTCCGGTACACCATTGACACAAAGGCTGAAGAAGAGCATCGCATCACCTTTAACCAGTTTCACTGCAAGAAATTAGCCTGGTCAAAGTTCAGAGCTCCTTTCTTTCAAATTATAAAAAAGAGTTCAGAGCTCCTCCACATGTTTCAGTTCTTGAATAGTAGTTAATCTAAAACATTCGGGCATGTCACATTTGGAACAGGAACAAATATAATGGATCCTTTCCAGAACAAGGAGAAAACATTGGAATCACCTGTCAAAACGAGAGGATCCATTGCATAGTACAGGAACAAATTGCTGACAATTGCTATTACCAAAATTGCCTAAATACTCATCACTAGCAACAACGAAAAAATTATCCCAATTGCAATAAGCACTACGCCAGAAAATATCAGTTGTTGCAGGATGGGTGGGCACTGGTCTCTGGATCCTTACTAAGTGTTGCTCAGAGTCAGAGGGGAGCCAGAAGCGGGTGGTCCAGTAACTGACGCCGGTATGAATGTGTACTGGTTGCCGGGGGCGTGCCGCGAGCAGATCCGTCTGATTCAGTAACTCATTGCAATATTGCACCCAAGAGGAAAAACTTTGACCTTGTGAACACGCAAGGGGGCAGAGATTGGATGGATTGAAATTTGGGAGAAGAGTCTTGTCTATAATTTTGATTTAATTGTGCTTGTACTGCCTAGTTCGACACTTTTGAGCAAATTACCGAGTTCTGAAAATATTTGCACATAACACCGTACGATTATATTGAAGTTGTGCTTTTTAATGGCTTCTTATTTTTATCTGACTGGACACATAAGACATAAGCTAACATATTGAGTGGAAACATCTTGAGCCCACTCATAGGAGTCACGCGACACAAGGTGATATTACGAGCAGTGCACTACGAATAAATCGTCTAGATATCTCTTGTAACCGATTTATTCATAGTGGGTTATAAAATAACTTCAACACAACACAATTCAGTAACTGCAAATTGATCCTAAGATTAGTGGCGAATGAGGTGTTTAGCAGGGAGCAAGAATAGGCTACAGCAAATCATCGATTATTGTGATCCTTCAGGAAGCGTGGAGCTGCGGCTTTGTTATTTAATTTTCATTTGGTTATGTAATAAGTACGCATTGATATTGCCTTGCTTGACCATGTTTCTCCTGGCGTTAGTCTACAGATGCCATGTTAGACTTTGTGAAATGGTTGTGCGCCATTTTTGTTTACTCTCAAACTATTGTAATGTAATATCGTTAATAAAATCGGGGATGTACTCCCTTTTATATAAAAAGAGATAACAGCAATCATGAAATCAGAAACCTAGACGATGATAACAGCAAGAAAAACAGGTGCATCCATCAAGGGTGCCTTCGAGTGGACCTGGCTGTCCGCTCGCAGGCCGGTTTGGGTAAAAAATAAGAACCGTAAAAGACACAACTTTTGTACAATAACCGAATATTATGTGCATACTTTTCGTAAAACAGGGTAAAAAACATAATTTACTCTATAATTTCCCTTTCTTTTGGATTCTCGACCTTGTAAATTTGACTCTACTTTATTGGAATGAAAGCAGCTTCCCAGCCATTTTTTCAAAAGAGAGAGAGAGAGAGGAGTTGGAGAGTTTCTTGGCCTTCAAAATATGCAGGGGGAGTGGACCACTGCAGGAGATGGCAGCAAATCAGAACCTAGATGGCCTCCATAACTTATTGCTTGGATGAGACCCCAAGGGACGGTGGATTGCAGGAATTTACGTCAGGTTAGAGCCACAAAATTTTAACAACGTGAGCAATGTGTTCATTGGTAAGATATGAAAATTTGGAGAGATGCGCCAAAAAGACTTGTTTTTTCTTTTCCCACTCGTTAGACCTATGATCTCGTTTCTGCCACCTCAAAAATGTCCTCACTTCTGCCACTCTTCCGTTCATGCCACTCCTATCAGAACCGTCCGGTCAACACCTATTGGGTGCCAAGAAAAATAGCAAAAGAACTCGGAAAATAAATTAAAAAAAATACCAGGTGACCATATGAAATTCAAGAACAATACCAGAAAATCCAAAGAAAACTAACGGATAACTTTTAACCAAATGTTTCAATTTTCTCAAAAGGATTACACCGATAAAAGTTCAAAGATGTTAAATATAAGCTAAGGAAGATTGGAACTTTTTCCTAGTGTAAATTTTCTCTATTGTAAAACAGAGCACATACGGAAGACCGGCAAAAGAGAGAAGGATGGTTTTCGGGTGGCAGAAAGGAGATTAGAGGTCCAACAAGTGACAAAATAAAACTTTGGTATAAAAATGTTTTGCATAGCATATACAATATTAAATTTGCATGCGATAAGAAGTAAAACTAGGGGCCTAGTTGTTATTCCTGCACGACACCGGATGTAGGATTATTTTTGCATGCTATAAGAAGTAAAATTAGGGGCGAGGCTATCAATTAATACTACCAGAAACTACACATTTCATTTTGCATTCAAGTAACCTACTCACAATTTTAGGAGAAAAAACTCAACAAACCCCACATCCATCGATTCCCATCTAGCACAACCTGACTGATGGGGCCATCGGTTAGTGGTCAAACCACACCACGGTCACCACCCTTTCCCTATCCTTTGTTCTTCGCCTTTGCCACCCCTCGGATAGCACCCCCTTCCTCTACTTCGGCAATGGTGCCTAGTTGTGCTCCAAAGAAGTTGTGCTTCTCTCCTTCATTTTTGGCATGGTGCTGCCGTGGGATTGGAATTAGGGGGAAGCAGAGGAGCCAAGAGGGTTAGATTGAGTAGCGTGTTGATGTGTTGGAGTGAGCCTACCGGCGGTAGTGGTGGAGGTCCCTTGGACTTCGAGCTCTCGACCCCAAGACATTTCTTGATGTAATTGACGCGACAGTACTAGGTGTGGAGCACAGCAACACCGGCATATCACCGTCGCTCATGGGTCTAGACTAGCAACAACTGAGGCTTGTTTGGATACATTAAGATCCGACTCAATCTTATTTGAAGGGTAGGGAGTTTCTACTAAAATCCCTTCCAACCCAAAGAGACCGAGTCTAATCCCTTCCTATCCAAACAAGTCCTTAATTGGAGTGGGAGAGATAGGAAAAAAAAACGACAATGGCTTATGACATGTGATGTGGATGCCACTTGTCAAAATCTGGTATGTATAATAAAACTCAGGGATGCGAAGTTTATTAAAAATGCTCCGACAATCAATGCATAGATTGCTGAAATTGAACTGAAATCTTCTTCTTCCCCTGCTCATCACAAATCAGAGCAGCACACTAATGCATTCGCATGAGAGATACAAACCAATCGAGAGACTGCATATGCTCTCACCGACTATTTTTTACAAACCTCATTAAGAGGGCGGAGTATTTCAGTAATTTATTAAATAGAAAAGAATTAACCATATTTACAAGAGAAACTAAATAAAAACCTCACAATGCTTAATTAAAAAAATTAGACAAAAACAACGACACAACAACCACATTATCTAGCTAAACTAAGTTTGGAGTGTTGCCAGACGAAACGAACAAGCCAACAAAAGCTGGCCAAGCTCAACATAAACAAACGAGGCTCTCACCTGATCGATACCGCCAGCGTGTCATCGTCATCATCCATCGCACCCACAACTTGGCGACTCTGATTTTGCCACATCAAACCACTAAGAGCAGAACCCCATTTGTCAGGCTGAACCAATTCTCGCTCGAGAGCACCACGTTCGTCGGTTCCATCGCCGTCGGAGAGAAAAGCCAAAACCGAAGGAAGCGGTGCCGAGCCTCTCCAACCCAGTGGAAGGCAACAAATCGCACCACTTCGAGCTAGCACCATTTGCGCACCGGTCGCACCCGATAGCCAAGCCTCGTGACCTAATGCCGGCGGCCCCGCCACCATCGGTCCCCTACCTACAACGCTAATGCCGGCCTCATGGCCAACAGAGGGATCAGGTCTCCAAGACGACGCCTCCAATGAGAGAACGAAGTTGTAGATGTTGCTGTCATCTGATTTTTAATCCGGCGAGCCGGATCTAGGTTTTCACTCGGAAGACGAGACCCCAAGGGTGGGAAGGTGCCGAAGCTTTATGACAACACCTCCAAGGGGGAAAACGATGCCTGAGAGTGCCGTTGTTGTCGACGTCGACAAAAGTCGAGCAAGAATTTTGTCTAGAGCACCGCGTCCACCGCCGCCATGGGCTATCTCGAGGATAGCCCCTCGCGCCACCAATCAGGGGCACCGCCCCAATCTGCATAGCATTCGGTGCCACTCGAGGAGAGCCATGGCGCGCACCTACCTAAGTCGCCCACGGCACCGAGGAGCCAGCCCAAGGAGCACGCCTACCGAAGTCGGCCACCTCCCCACCCCGGCATCACTTGGGGCTGCTGCCCCAGCCACCAGGCCAAACCACATTGACCGAGCTGGGACCCTGCTGCCCCCGCATTTCGAGACTGTTGCCCACACTGCCCCCCATCACCGCCTCATCCTATAGGGCCAAAGCCGCACTATTTTGTGGAGCCGCCGCTCCGGCGTGTACCATGCTGCTGGATCCAACGACCAACCAGACGATTGATTCGATGAGCCCAGCCAGAAAAAACCCAAGGCCGCGGCCCTAGCTTACACCTCTACCATCGAATGGCACCACCATCGCCAAAACACCACGCACCGGGGCATCGCCGTGGATGACACCTAGGCCTCCCAACCACCACAGCCTCGGCCATTGAGGCACCACGCATCGGCCCAGCGCGGAATCGTGCAACCATTTGTGCCGATCAGTGGCCACCCACTAGATCTAGGGGGTAGCACGCGACCTCGAGCTGGACCCAACTAGTTGCAGCCATCCCACACCAGCAGGGGAGCCCCCCGTCACAAAGGAAGGGCCACCGCACCTGAGGGATCCAACCATCGCCACGAAGGGTCACACACCATCGAAGAAAGGCGTCACGCTGGCAATGGAGTCCAGGACCTCCCCATCACCTTTCGAAAGCGGGGCATGATGCCACCACGGTGGAGGCCAGCGACGATAGCAGTGAGGGGAAGCAGGAGGAGGTCCCCCTGAGGTGGCAGCTAAGGTTTTGATACGCTTCAAACGCATCGTATTTTATTCCAAGATTTAGCATAGATTGACCCGATATTTGCTAGAAAATTGCCTGATTTCTTATTTATTATATTAATATTGGAAAAACTGGGTTTTAAGCTTCCTTGCAGGAAAAAAGGTGAATCCTACCAATTTAGGACCTGATTTGCATGAAGAAAGAGATTTTGAGCAACTTTCCCAATTAACACGTCGCGATATGAGGCTCCAGGTGATCTACCGACTGGTGGTACGGGCACTACGCCTGAACTGACCGGTCGTACCATGTGGCAGTAGCTCACGTCAAATAGAACCAAATTCATAAAGGGGCCGAGGTCATTCGAAAAACGGGGAGGTGAGAACAGAGAATCAGAAGGCAGGAAGGAAGAAGAAGAAGAGGAAAAGAAATCCGAGGATCAACCACTTCTCCACCGCCACCACCATACTAGAGAGAGTGAGAGATCAAATGTTCTTGTAGAAGATTGAACCTTTGTTCTTTTACATTCGATTTAGATCTATAATCATCGGTAAACTATTAGATCTTACTCTTGTTTACATTCTTGAGACTATCGGTAATTAAGAATATACTTTTTGTTCATCTTTAATTATGCATCTCGATTGTGCTCGTATCTTCAGTATGAGTGAGTAGTTCTATTAGGCGGAAGAGATGTAGGTGATTGGTGATGTGGTACCATGCTAGATTGATTTATTATTCTTACATGCTTTGAATATTTGGTATGAAGTTATAATTCCTAGATGTGCCTAATACTTGTCGTCTAGTGCCCGGGTAACATGATCGTTGTGTAAGACATACTATGATTAAAATACATGTTTTGTAGTGAGTTGGCGACCTAGAAGGTGACAGTGTAGATATCAAAGATGACTGTATTTGCATGAGGAGAATGGAAAGCCACCAATCTTAAAGCGTTGATTCGATCTATTGATCTTAAATATCTTGCCGACTACTCAGGATAGAGGATAACGGGAGGAGAACAATACGAGTCGTACAATACCGGTGTAGGATGAGTACGATGATTCAAGGGTGACTCGCTTACCAAGTCCGAAAGAAGACAATTGTATCAGAATCTTATTTCAATCGTCACTATATCGACCATTAATCATGATCCATCATCTCCCACACCTAACCATTATTGCAGGAACCAAATCTTTATTTTTCAGCTTTTATTTATTCATCTTTTATTATCTAGTATTTTAGTATTTGCACCTAGTTTTATACTTGCATTTTTTACTCCTAAGGAAAATTCAGGAAAATTTTTTATAGGACAAGCATATTTGTAACTTATGACATCACGAGTGTGAAAAAGAAGTGATAACCACCATAACTCCTTGTAGAAATTGATATAAAAACTAAAAGAATATTTCCAACAAACTGTTGTAACCAATTCTGTACACCTGTAACACATCAGGCTTTGACCCTGCTGTCGCCCTCAGGGGTGACATGGGGGAACGGGTCGAGGGGGACTTTTTTTTATAAATATTATTTTCAAATTTTTTTATTTAGAATTTATAGGTTTATTTGAAAAAATCACAAAACTAGCACCCTGTCGTCTAACGGTTGGACGACAGGAGGCTTGTCGTCCAACCATTAGACGACAGGGGGCCAGTCGGCCATTCGTGAAACGACAGGACCTATCGTTCAACGGTGGAACGATATCCCCATGCTACTGTAGCAGCGAGTACTGTAGCAGTAACAGTACTCATATCTTCGATTTTTTTTCTTCTTCCAAATCATCTCGTGCATTAAATCTTAGTAGAAAAATGGATCATTTACAGGCCCATGTATCTACGGGTGCGATCGGATTTCAAATCCGTGCGCCGGTTTTCGAATTGCTATAAATTTGAGTTGTTTTTATCAAAATTTGGGTAAAAACCACTCAAATTTATAGCAATTCGAAACCAAGTGTACGGATTTGAAATCCGATCGCACCTGTGGATACATGGGCCTGTAAATGATCCATTTTTCTACTAAGATTTAATGCACGAGATGATTTGGAAGAAGAAAAAAATCGAAGATATGAGTACTGTTACTGCTACAGTACTCGCTGCTACAGTACTCGCTGCTACAGTACTCGGGGGTGTCGTTCCACCGTCGAACGATAGGTCATCTCGTTTCACAAATGGCCGACTGGCCCCCTATCGTCTAACGGTTGGACGACAAGCCTCCTGTCGTCCGACCGTTAGACGACAGGGTGCTAGTTTTGTGATTTTTTCAAATAAACCTATAAATTCTGAAAATTTTTCTAAAAAAATAATATTTATAAAAAAAGTTCGGTCGAGGGGCCTCTCACAGACTACTTGACAAGGCGGTCGCACAGGTCGTCGGAAAGGAACCAATCCCTAGTACACGAAGATCCTTGGCACGCGCACCGTCATGACGGCAGCGAGGATGAGCGTGAAGAGGAGCAGAACGCGGCGCGTAAGTATCGTGGCGATTTGAAACAATGCAATGCAACAATCAGCTGCGAGCCCCCGAATTCAAAAAGGTGCATAGTGAAAAACACTCAGGTAACAAGGTTCCTGAGGGGCACACAAAACAGAGTTAAACCATCTAAGATCAGTTCCCCTCGAGCAGCTTCAGACAACCCCCAAACGCCTCCCAGGCTCCCACGCAACATCTTCGGTATCAAAACATAGCGCTTATTTAGCCCCCTCCGTGAGAACGTCAAAGGAGATCCATCTGGACCCTATCATGCGAGCGGGTCAGCCTCATGTTTACTAATCTTGCTTGTAAGTTCAACAGAGGTTTCAGTTCCTCTTTTCTTCGTTGATCTTGTTTGTAGGTTTGGTTTTATTTCTTATCGTCGACAGCAGTACTTCGAACCGTTCGTTATATATAATTCAGCAGCTAATAAGCGGTTTACAGATCATCAGCTCCGAGGTCTGAACCACCGTATATCATAAATATTAACTCCAAAAATGTTCCTGTACACATCTAGTATGCCACCAAATCTCAAAATTCCTAGGTCAAGAAAATTTGACGCGAGTATAAATATCAACAAGTGTCAAAAGAATCCCAAGAGCATTCATCAGGTGTTGAGTCAGCAGATTGGAAATGGGCCACCGACTAAAAGAATAAACGAATCATATGACAGGTCCAGAAGAGAACTCTCCTCCAAACTGTCCTCAGCGTCACTGATGATTTTCAGTTGTTCCATGAGCGAGCTGTGCTCATGAGCTGACTGCCTCTCGGCTCCAAGATGCAGCAAAATTTTTTGCCATCGTCATCTCACGTTGCAGCAATGGGTGCTACCAGACTGCAGTTTTCTCCACAGGCAAATCATGTGCTGGGGGGACTGATAGTGTGCGGTGAAGTAACCATCGTAGCAACCAGCCTGGTAGAACCTGACATCATGCCGATACTCCACAGGCCGACGAGTGTTATTGAACTTCTCGACCCACATGCCCATGCTGACATCTTCCATTTTAAATAGCTGCACCAAAAAAACATAACAATTGAGCCATCACCATCTCTGCAGAACATATGTAAATTCAGTGGGTGGGAGTAGATAACATCCCAAGGATGCTCACCCGAAGTGTCTGATTGTCAAATTCAGATACAATGTAGCGTGCAATATCTGATGAGATTACATAGCCCGGTCCATTAGCATAATTTGGGTATGCTTCTTCTGGCCACTCCTGAAAAGAAACAGGAGAAATGTAAGATCCACTTATGATACAAAAGATCAGGACAGAGAAAAGGCCAACAAGGACAGTAAAAAATATAGAACACCAGCTTTTATGAGATGCATAACTTGCAAGGTCACCCATATTTGTCAAGAGTAACATATGAATGCAAGACCAAGCTTCTGGTACCACGATTACATGTATAAAAGAACTTTTAAAGTACTTCTATGTTAGAATATAAGTTAAATTATGGCTGGTGATGCATAGGGGGGAATCAATGACAATAAAAGTATTGGGCCAGACAACAAGAAAGCATAATTCAACACCTCATCTTGTAGTGAAGTGCGAGGATAGTTTTAACTAACGGATAAGCAGCGAAATGATTAACACACAATTGACACAATGATTTATGTGGAAAACCTCCTCTAACCGAGAGTAGTAAACACCACTGTGGTCACATGGTCCACTCTCAAAATCTTCCACTACATAACGATGATTGATACAAGAGTCTTTTCTTGAACTTCTAGAGGTATATCACAGTACCAACGAATCAACGAGATAGCCACAACCTTGGTACACAGCAATGGCAGCAACACGAAAGTGACACTTGAAACAGAGAAATTGTGTCCTATCAACCTCAGAGTTCAGCTCTATTCGAGGTCATAGGAATTTGTGGTTCAGCTCACCCTAATTTGTGGTTCACTCAGGGTGAGCTGAACTCAAAGTGGACAGAACACAATTTCTCTGTTTCAGCTGAAAGTGATATATCTTTTGAGGTTCTGGAGAAGACTTTATCACTCTATAGTGGATGATCTGGGACTGGATCGTGTTGAACCCATGGTTTTTACTCTTGGTTACAAGGGGTTTTCCATGTGAATCGTTGTGTCGATTGTGCACATAGTGCTAATTATCCCAGTGCTTATCAGTCAGTTGGAACTATCCTCGCAATTCACAATAAGATGATGGGTTGAATTATGCACTTTTGCCGTGCAGGTGAATCTGCCAACAACAAACACGCGGTAGATTTCACCAATAGAAGTACATGTCCTAGTTGGTCAATACACTTCATGTTTTACTGGTTGGCAGTAAATGGAAACACAGGTGCAGGATATTGGACGATCAATAACCCATTGGTCTTTCATGTTCCATGTTCCTTAAGCAATATGATTAGTGGTTCTGCAACAGAGGAAACAACAATTTACCTCATAAGTTACGGCCCACTTGCCAGACCTCAGTGGTCTATGGTAGTAGTTCATGCTTCCCACATAAACACTCTTATCACTTCGAACTTTCTTCACTTGATCCAGTACAGAATCGATTCTAACAAATGTATCATCATCACATTTCATTACATACTTTGCAGGGATGACTTGAACCTGCATGAGCAGCAAATATTACTGAGTATATGATGTCAACTAAATTGGCCTGCAAAGAAACATGAACAGCAGCTAACAAGTAAATATGTAATTGTCTATCATTTCAGTTCACTTACCCCATATTCGGCAATGGCAATGGTCTTCAAAACAACAAGGTCATAACTATCCATGAAAGGCACTATAACAATGTCACGGAAGAACTCTGCCTCCCTTTTCAGCTCTGCATTGACCTCCTTCTTTCCATTCTGTGAATTTGCTTGCTTTGGTCAGAGTTTGCAGCATGCAAACAAGAAATAAAAGCAAGAGTAAAACAAGTAGTTACCAAGGCCACAAAGAACCGAGCCACAATACTGGATGATTTCCTTGTATACATCATCCATGACTTCCGCACAGCCATACGCTCAGCAAAATGGTTAGCTGCTGAAAGAATGCCGATAAAAAGCTCAACAGGTTCAGTAGGTAGGGGTGGGGCCCTCCACTGTTCAGACATTTCGAGGTATCTCTCTGGGGAGAAACTGGGATGTGAATTGGGCAGAGAACTAGCAAAAATTGACTCAACATCAATGTCCCCATTCAGAGACAAGCCAGTTGCATCCTCAAGAGTGTAACCCTGTCGAGACCATCATTTGACCACAATAAGCTATCTAGATCTCAGGAGGCTACTCATGCAATTGAACAAGATTTATGAGGCACTACGATGAACTTACAGTGCGGTAAGGAAATGAAGTGACATGCCTCCCATCAACATTGACATGGTAACCTTCCAAACCAGCTGTTAGAGTCAAAACGAACAGCTTGCCTTCTGCGAATGGGTACGGCCAACTAATGTGGACATCCTTTGGCCTACCAATTAAACGTTTCACCCACCATTTCATCTTTGACTCCTCTGACTTGTTGTCATCATCCCGAATCCATTTCTCACACTTCCGTTGCGCATCAACTGAAAAAGCAAAAGACATGTCCCATTAACGTGCCAAATTTGCAAAGCAATGTTGAGATATGCTTGAAGTAAAAGGAATTCCAGTTTAACTTCAGTTTCAAGTCCAAGCCATTTTTGAATTAATTGCAAGAAAATGGAATTGCTGCAAAAAGAAAAGAAGAAAATAGATCCTGCATGCTTTCTTGTAAGTACCCCGATTAGAAAAGCTCGTCAAGTATGGTCACAGCCTTTCCAAAAATCAGAATAATTGTTAAACTAGACTGCTTGCAACTAATTGGACTACATACGCATAACTAAGAAGTAAGAAATCCATTATTTGTGTTCTTCCCTTTCTAATGGGGGGAGAAGAGGAGTAGAAAACGAAGTTCAAGTTCCCACCGACATGCTACCAAGTCAAACTCGACAGGTAAGCCTCAAGCACGGTTGCAGGTCCATGCTTCTTTTAATATTCTAATTTGACAAATCAAACACAATCACTATCGGAAACATTCCCGAGAAAGAATACGAAATCGAACCCTCTGTAGAAATTTCTTGCCAAAGTTTTCACATGGTCTTGCCAAATTCCACCAATCTACGCTATTCCACGCAATTAGACCACTGAAGTTGACGCATAGGCTTTTGTTTTCCTACCTAACAATCCATCTCTTTTAAGCTAGATTCTAAAATAACGGAAGAACACGAAATGACTAGATGAAATCAAATAAAATCAACATGGATTCAACCAAAAAACAAATTAACTGAAAAATCTGGAGCTTGAGCTCCCGCAACTCACCGGTCTCCTCGGCGGGACGGGACGCGAAGCCCTCGCACCGCTGCGACCGTCCCCACTGCATCCTGTAGCAGCTGTTCATCTCAATCACCGGCTTGCCGCTGTAATCCCCGCGGATCCTGGGGTTGAAGTGCAGTATCCTGGGCGGCGCCTCCCCGTCCACCACCTTAGTGCCCACCAGCTCGACCATGAACTGCGACACCATGAGGGGCGTCTTCCCGTCCTTGCGCTCGGCGATCTTGGGGTCGTACTCAGGCCGCGCGGCCCTCGGGCGTGCCACCACCGTCACGTGCGACCCCACCGCGAGCCCGCACGGCAGCTCCACCGTCCGGACCCCGTCGGCGGGGAGCTGGTCCGTGTGCAGCGAGATGGAAGCGGGGCAGGTCGGGGAGGACGGGGGTGGGGACGCGGCGGAGGCGGACGCAGAGGAGGCGGCGGCGATCCGGAGGTGCGCGAGGTGGGGCTTGGCGGCGGCGAAGGCATCGGCGGCGGTGCCGTCGAAGGGGGTCGCCGTGGAGTTGGGCCTGGGGAGAACGAGGAGAGAGGAGAAGATCGGGAGCGGCGGAGGGGAGGGGGCCGGGGACGCGGCACGCGCGGGGAACGCGGGCTTGGAAGGGCGGACGGGGGAGAACGGGAAGGTGGACGCCGAGGCCTCGAGCTCCCGGCGGCGCGAGTGGTGGGTGGGCAGAGACGGCGACGACTCAGACGAGGAGGAGGAGAAGGGCAGGGAAGGGAGCTCGAAGAGGAGGAGGAAGGCGAGGTAACCAGAGCCGGCGACGACGAGGGCAGCGCGGGCAAGGCGCTTACGCGGCGGCGGCGGCATCGTGAGGTGGAGGAAGGTTCTAGAAGGCGGCGGAAGGGGGAAGGAAGGGGAAGTAGCCGTTCGGAGGGAGGAGATGGGGCACTAGTACTTATTGCTTCTCCGGGAACCTGACCGTTGCGTGCTGGGTTGGCGCCGTGGCGGTGGTTTGGGGACGGATGACCAGGTGGGTAACAGTCTAGCACAGCTATAACGGTTTTGTTGATTCAGTTAAAACAGCTAGGGATACCTGTTGAAGAAGGTAGATCAGTAGATGTGAAGTAAAAACTTGAGAGTTGACCTGAATTTTCATCTTGATAGCAGTATCTAGCAACTCCCTGATCTCAAGATAATTTCTTTCAAATATGCATCCATATCGTCATGTACTTTTATACCTAGTTTTATGTCAGTTTTTTTCGTAGTATGATTTTTCTCATATGAAGGATTCATAAAAACATTAACCTATTAAGAAACGGGGGAGAGAGAGGGGAAGGCGGGGGGTTATAATTTACATGTATGTGGTCTGGTCAGTAGTGACTAACTAACTTGTATAGGATCAAGCATTAACCATCCTTAAGTATAGTGGATGAAACACTAATAACATGTATACAAACATAGTAGATAGAATTTATATTATGGATGGAGACGAACATAGTTAATAGAATTTATAGGTATACGAACTAATCAGGTTCAATCTCTTCGTAGAAAGCAAAATGAGAAAAAGGGAAACAAGGTTCAATCGAACCGTAGTTTACGTCCATGAGTATGATCATATGTTAGCCTTATATAGATATAAGTTTCATGTGTACGTACCTTATCTCTAGAATAAAACAACGAAAAATAATGCAACAAGCCTTTTAGGTTCATATAAATATATGCTGAATCGACGTCTCTCTTTCCCTACAAGGAGAATCCTCCATAAAATCATAGAGAGATAACATATATTTGTAGTTTAAATTTTTTTTTATAGAACGAGTTTTTATTACATATAAAATTTTTTTATCGCAACCAAAATATGTCTTTGTGGTACATAATTTATATAATGATAAATAATATTGTAATAGTTAGATTATTTATTTCTATGGTACTTCCTCTGTCCTAAAATATAAAGTGTATATGCATCTCAAGATTTACAATTAGATAAATAATATTTTGGTTATGTGATACAACTATGGTATTATTAGATTCATTTTTAAAAACAATTTTCAATAATATGACTTTTGTGGCATATAACTAATATATAAAATATATATGTATTTCAAATTTTAGAAAGGAGGGAGTAATACGATGCACAGTTAAACTAGATCCGAAAACTATGCCTTGCGTGACGACAACGAGTCTTTTTTTAAAATATTATTTTTTTATTCAGAAATTTTAGAAATAATACCACATCTAAATTTTTTGCAAAACTAGCCTCTATCGCCACCAGCCGTGGCGATTAGGGCGCAACCGCCACGCTTCGTGGCGATAGGGGTCAATCGCCAGTCACACCAATGATATTAACTGCTATCGTCACGCGGGATGGCGATAGGGTGCAATCACCATCCCTGGTGGCGATAGGTAGTTACTCTCCGTAACCGTCAGGACACAGGGTGCTATCGCCACGAGCTGTGGCGATAGCGCCCTGGCTATATAATCAGAGGGGCCAATCACCACGTCCGCTGGTGATTTAGGCCCAATCGCCATCCCCAGTGGCGATTACGGTCAATCGCCACGCGGCTTGGCGATTCCATACTGAATCGTCGGTATGGCTAGCGATTGGCTCCTATCGCCACAGCTTATGGCGGTTACGCCCTAATCGTCAGGGTTGGTGGCGATTGATGCCAGTTTTATAATTTTTTTAAATATGGTATTATTTCTGAAATTTCTGAATAAAAAAATATTTAAAAGAAAGACTCTCGTTTTCTCTTCTTTGGTTTTAGAGGAACCTGGGCACCGTCGTGTGCATGGCGTTATCCCCACCGTGCATCACGGCAGTTACTACTGGGCTGTAACTAGAAGTACATGACAAGGATCGACTAGAACGTGCATGCCTGCATGCTTAGGATCGATGAATGTTGGGTGGGTTGCTACTTGTGATAGCTCGACAGGAAGGTTTTGTTAAAATAGAAGTTCTTTGATTTAACGGCAGTGCTTTGGAACGTCTCGAGCTGGTTTGTTCATTGAAAAATGCCATGTTTATATTAAGTTAAGGAACAAGGCTACACATTATAATTTTTTGATAAACAGAGCTGCACAGCCGGTGCAAAGTCGCATACAAAGCATAATTGATGAGGAAAACCAGACACAGCAATTACAGAAGGTATTGGCAGAGATCGGTGGCTTATTCGGTTAAGTACTCCAATGCGAAGCTACTGTTCCAGTATATCAGTGTGTGTACTCCTTTCCAATGGATTTGGAAGAGCAAGTGTTAGATGGAGATCAAAGTTTTCGCCTGGTTCCTGTTAAGTGATCATTTGAACGCCAAAGATATGCTACGACGACGTCGCTGTAATGTCACAAATATACACTTGTGTTCTTTGCGCCTCGCACTCTGTTGAGGATTGGCAACACCTGTTCATTGGGTGTTAGTTCATTAGGCGTTGATGGACTTATCTACAGATCACATGGTCGTCTAGGGACTTGTCTGATATTCTTATTTAGGTAAAGCGGTAGTTTGATAAGCCATTCTTCCCTGATCGAAGTGCAAATGTTGGCCTGTTGGAATATATGAAAGTAGAGAAACGATCAAATATTCAAGCACCAAGCCCCTTCCTTTGTTGCTTGGCACCGAGGATTTCGGAAGGACATCACCATGCTTTGCAAAGAGTGAAAAAGCAATACAAACCCCTATTGCCGTAATGGCTAGTTAGCTTAGTGTAATCCTTGGAAATTCACTATCCCTTTCTTTTGTACATAAACTCTATGTTGTTATTAATTTAATACCGTAGGGGCCTTCTCCACCGTTCTCCAGACAAACAGAAGCTAAGAGACAACAATGTGCAAAGATGTTACGGGCTTATCGACTTTTTGGTAGAGCATAACTTTTTATTTAAAATCCGCTTTGTTTTCTTACCTTCTTATTGTCTCTCGGTCATATAACAAAAATCTCATATGACATAAAGAAAATTCGTCGGCTTATATCACTCTTTTTCATTGTTTACACGTTGTTAATTAAATATATTATTACTTACTTAATTGACTTTTAATGATTAAATTTATAAGAGAAACGAATTTAAAAGAAATTTAATTGGAATTTAATGTGAACGAGGTGCACCGAAGTTTACAAAGTTTAATTCAAATCCAAAATTTATATTATATAGACTCGCATATGATATACATGACTCATTTTTTAAGAAGACACTAATAATATATGCGCTACGATCTGACTATACGATCACCTAGCATCGGGATGGAGGACGCGATACTTGCCATCAGCGCACGCCCGGCGTCCTGCTCCGCTCCCTCCGCCGCAATGCCGCCTGCGTTACTAACGATGATTCACTTGGATCGGTTGGTGCGTGCGGTCCGTGTTTTTTGAGTAGCTCGCTGTTGGGCACCGCGGGTGTACTTACCAGGTGTAACACCACCATACGCGCGTACGTCACGGCGGGAAACGCCGGACTGTACTGTACAGAACCAGGATCAACGCCGAAGAACAAGCGGTGGGTTTGGACTGTGAGCACGACCGGCCAGGTGGAGTTCATCTCCCCGATGCCTTGTTCTTGAGCTAATTCGACCCCCTCCTCCCCAATTCAATCTCCACATCAATTTATTATGATTCTCCCTCTTGATCTGGCTCTTGTCTCTTGTATTCGGCGGAGACGGCGCCATCACCTCCTCCCCCCCCCCTCCTCTCCTTTGTGGATTTGACCAGCGCTCTCTTCCTCCCTCCAGCAAATCTGATTGTTGATGGCTATCTTTTAACAGTTCTTAATAAGAACTTTCTATGATACTTGGCTAACGTAGATGGTTTAAAAACCATTTGGAACAAGACCTTCATATCTGTAACCTTATTCCCAGATGGTTCAAAAAACTGTCTCAAATGACGATTTTGAGGGAAAGTTGTCTGTGTAGTAGTGGTATAATGATACATGTTCTGACTTGTGGAGTAGTATATACGTAGCATCTGAACCCGAGGACGAGAGGGTGGGGGAAAACACCCCTTAAGATCACAGCTAGTAATATAGAAAACCACTAAGACTACTGTTTTCTTTCTTTATTTCTTTCTTTTTTGTCATCTTTTTCTAACAGTTTTTCTCTTCCTAGTTTTCTTTTACTACTTTTACGTATTTTCTATTTTTTCATCAGGGATTTTGTTGTTCTTTAGGTTTTTCTTCATCATTTTTCTATCTTTTTTCAACAACTATCTTTGAGACAAAATGGGGAGGAGGGCTGAAGGATTTTTAAACTATATCACATGTTTTCTGACCAAAATCCAACGCTTTTACCATTTGAAAGAGACCATAGAGATTATTGTAAAAACCAGAAAAATATATTTACTAAACATACTAGTAAATAATACGTGCAGTGCACGTCAAGTACCGTAGGTGGTACTGTTCATAGGGAGTACTGTAGATGGTACTGTTCATCGTGAATCCCTCTTATTTTAGGTGTCAAATTCATGAGATCAATGGCTCAGATTGCTTGTCAAGTGTAGTTCAAATTTGGTACACTATATAGTAGTATAGATCTATCCGCAATCTTGAAGAAACGCAGTAGTTTCTCTGATTTTCTAGGGTGCGTTTTGACGCGCCGTGCGGTTCGCGGATTTCTCCCGTGGTTTCCTAGCTCGATCGGTCCTGGCTCCCGTCCCCCGCGCGCGCGCATCACGGCAGGGAACACGTACGGGACAAAGATTGGCACGTGTCGCGTGTCACGGCAGGAAAAACGTACGTACAGGACAAGGGATTAGCACGTGCGCTCCGATCGATGAACTTGTGTTGTGATAGCTCGACGTACGGGAATGGCTTTGTTAAAGAAAACAAATCGTCGATTCAACGGGACTAGTGCTTCGGAACGTCTCGTGCTCGTCGTATACGTTCTTTGTCTTCTTTTTCTTTGTCGTGTGAATGTATATCACGTGAATGAATCTGACTGTGTGTATTGTGGAGCTAGGGTTTCTCGGACCGAGGCACCAACTATATTATGCCGTACAGCCCTCAGGTGCGATCTCTTCTATTTGTCGTACGAACTACTCAGATGCGATCTGACTGCCACAGTCGCCCAGCAGCGTGGATCTCTTTAAGTAAAGATCCGATGATGGCTAGTTTACGCTTCCAATGGACAACCGAGTGCTAATCCGTTTTCCTTTCTCCCCGTACCCTGCGAGTGGGTACTGTGATCCCGACCGATCTAACCCAAATCGGCGGCCGACTCAGGTACATGCACCCAAATCCCTATGCATGCAAATTCTAAAAAATAAATACCCTATGCAAAAGAATAAAAATAAATAATATATTACATCATACGACAACCTATTACAATAACTATCCATATCTATGTACAATAAACTATCTATATCTATGGTACGAATTAAGTTAGGATACTAATCACTTCAGCCACTCGTCTATTCTGATCAACAGTTGTAAAAAAGATGAGACATCATCCCAATTTCTAATTACTCCTATGTCTCAAATGTCATGATTGCATTTAGTGACAATTAAGGCACGTAGTTAACACGCCGTAAAATCAACTCTTCATCTCTTAGATAATCCATTACAGATCTGGACTCCACATGTTGTTCCAAATTGGCTACTCTTGGTTCTACACACGAGGACTTGAGTTCATTGCATATGTTACAATTGTGTATTATGCACTTCGCGTGAAATTTTCCAACAAGAATTTTTAATTCTGGATCAAGACGTACTATATTCTTGTGATCGCAATGTGTAAAGTTCAATTTATGTTAGTCGACACGAGCCTTGCAAGCGCATAATTACTAATTAATAAAAAACACAAATTATGATAGGAGACTTAACCTTTAATTCAATTTTATAATTCCTCATCCAATGGTTGTGGACAAATGTTAAACGGTCCTCTAATCACTCTTGTACCGATGACACATTATTTCCCCTACTATTAGCGTAGCTAAATAGCTAATCCACTAGAATGTTAATCTTGAGGAATCCTCTCATCTTCACCTCTCCATGATTTTGCTGTTCCACTAATTTGTACTAAAAAGTAGATCATTTTAGGAACCTTCGCTTCGTGCTTGTCACCCTCAATTTGTACATTTGTTTCTCGTAAAGCTAATATTTTTTAATCAAAGATTGGGTATCTGTCGCATCGTACAGGCACTCTGCTAGTAATTATGTATGTCTGAGCTCGCTAGGGGTTTTCATACCGGTTTTAAGAGGTTTAAAAAACCCGGCAAGAGACCGATTTATTATTTTAGTACTAATGATTGTACTACTGTTGCATTTTTCTAAATTGCTAGTACAATGTGCAGGTTGAGATGGTTTGAGAAAACCAGGTTTGAATACCCTTAGAGCTCGCCGTTGACGGATCCATCTGGCTCGAGCTCATTAGCACCACGATAGCGGACAGGGCCTCGATGCGCATCAAGTCGTTGAATGAAGTGACAGCAATGGTGTAGGGAGAGGAGGTGGCAGGGGCATAAGGGAGATGAGTTGTGCCAGCTCGCGCGGGAGAGGAGGCAGAGGGCGCCATGGCAGTGGGGCGAGCAGGTATAGGGGATGAATCCGTGGCGGAGGACCTTGTATGGAAAATTAGGGTGCTCACTATATCATAATCCGACCGTGAGTACTTCCTACATTGACCTTCTTCCTCGGTTCCTCCTCTAGTCCTCTCTAGATGCGGCATCAGGTGCAACATTTGGAACCACGTGCATCTAAATCATCCTTTACTAAAATCAGTGTAGTTGTATGCAAACCTAGAGCAATAGCATGACGAACCAACAAAATCCCCGTTTCCTATTGTTAAGAAAAATGAATTACAATTCTCATTAACAGCATTCAGCCAAGCAACCATAGGCCTGTATTGAAAGCAGGAGTTCTGACAGAGGTTTTTTTTCTTGAGTTGCTTTATTTTTCTTGTGAAGGGGTAAGTGATTTTGGTGAGCCACAGGCCGATGTGAGCCAAGTAGCCGAGCACCCGAGCCTGACTTGTAGTTCTGATATGTAAAAGTTGATTGTAGTTCTAATATGCTTCTAAAATTGAGGATAACGGTATATTATATATTTTTATTGTCATCTTTATCACTATACATGTCTTTAATTTTAGAATGGTTAAATGGTTGTATTATCTTATTTAATAGGGATATGTATAATTATATTTTATTTACTTTTTGAAAATAGTGTTTTCTTAGCCTTTACGTATAGCATGAGCTGATATAGCAAAACAGAGTACCAACTATGGCATTGTAAGTTAACTTATTTTATATGGACAGTGACAATTATTTACCACCGTGCATCCAAGTAATCCCAATGTCAGACGACGCCAAACACACGCACACACACGCATCTGATATATTAAAAAAACGCATTTTTGTATTGGTAAATTCACTAAAAAATAGCAGATCAAAACAAAACATGCCATCTGATTTACGCATCGCCAATCTATCCTCCGAAGTCCAAAGGCAATCACAAACATTTCATATGTAGATATTTTTTAAGAAGACAGGCAGGCAAGCAGCATAGCTTTGGGCCATCGGCCAACCCATGCTGAGTTCGTTCCCATTCTGTTCTTTTTAGCTGGGGCGCCACAGAGCACAGGGTGGCAATGCCGTATCAACAGCACATTTGGCTAAACTACCAACAGCTCAAACGGCCAGCAGCATTGGATGGATGATTAGGATAATGGCATGGAACAGATCAAACAAACGATGATTAGATTTGATTACTTTGTTAGAAAAATACAGAGATTATGATTGGATTTTTGTTGGCATGGAACTGGCCGGACCGACCGAATCGGAATCACAAGGTTTATATGTTCTTCGGTTGGTGCCATTTGGGGGGCTGTATGCCAGTTGGGTTTATGCTTTCTTTATTCTTCATATTTCTTTTTAAAATGGCCATAGTTTATTCCCCTTGTTCTATGATGTAAACTTGATGAAAACGAAGATGTGATAGCTGGTTAAGTTGGAAGCTAGGACATATGTTCTAAAAATAGCAACTGGTACGCTCTCCATCATTCAGCTCACTGGGAAATCACTAGTGATTATACACCCTGGCCGGCAGATTATGAACAAGGAACACATGCTTGATTATCACGGCTGATTATAATGAGCTTTTTTTTTAATAATGGCTGATTATAGAGCTGACTAGTCGAGTTAAGAACAGTGTTTGTAACCTACCACAATTAGGCTCCTCTAGGCTTATGTTGTGGCTCAAAGTGTGAAGCGATTACTTTTTTAAAAAAAATGACAAGGTCTCGAAGTGAAGACATCTTCGGCTATTGCACCAAATTGGGATGCCTACACAAATCAGTTCATCATAAACCTTAAATTGTTGTGATAAGACAGGGCATTCAAGCAACTCATGAAAGAAGACAACACAAGGCTCGCAGTTGGCTGTGTGCATTCCCATAATGGTGAAAGTGGTTCTTCGATTATCGAAAGAGAAAAAAAAGGCTCACAGCGCACAGAATTTCTACAGCAATACGAAGGAAAAGGATTCTACAGCATACCTATTATTCTAATTAAGATAGATACGATCTAAATGAGGGATTTTCTTCATCTTTTTGTAGAGTTTGAACCTTTACAAAAAGATTATACAAAAATGCAATAGGGCATTTTCCTATAGTTCCCTTTTCAGAAAAGGGAGTCTAAATTAGGATCTTCAATTTTCCTTCTTGTGGAACCATTTAGGTGTACTCATGCTTCAACAGTTTCTGGTCTCTGACAAGGATGTTATTCACACCGGCAATTCATTTTATTACTACGAATTTTCGCTGAAATAGGCCCCACCAATAGTAATACAAGGAGGGCCCACTTGTCACGGATGGTCTGCATAACATAGACTGGAATTTGGTGCACACGGGAGAAATCGGACAATATGCATGCACTAATGCACAAGCATGACATTAGACAATCAGATCAGATACTGCTGTCTCTTAAAACGATACGTTTACATGACGTTCATCAGCTTATCTGTTGAAATGTTTGCTCTGGCGACCCTGGAGCTAAAAGAACAGTTTCAAAGCATAAATCAGCACTAATGACGAGCCAGAGCACGGCAATGTAAATCACAAACACCTCATTGGGGGAATAATAAAACCACAATGGTCAGAGTGTTATCTTTTGAGCTAGATATCAATCAACTGGGCGAAATATACATCTCAGCATGCCACCGGAGTAAACATACAGAAGACAGCGCCGGTGAACTCACAGTCATGCACCGGCTGTGCTAGGACAAGCTGTGCAGTTGCGTCATGGCATTGATCAGGTGTTACAGCAGGTCGATGACCACCTTGATGAGGCAGCACCACCCTGATCTGGTTCTTGCCTACTGATCTGAATAGTTGGGGGCTGCATGATTCGGTAAGGGTTAGCAATGGCGATTGACATGGAACGAATCGGATCCCAAGCCATAATATGAGTTCATGATATGCCAGGATAGCTACCTCCGCTGCGGCGGCAACAGTTTCAGTCAATCTTTGCTTTATGTCCCTTGCAATGGTAAAGAATACCTGCTCCACGTTTTGATTTGTTTTTGCACTCTGCATACAAATTGAATTAAAATCTGTGAAATTGATCATCTTGGCATAGAGCTAGTTTTATGATAAAGAGTAGATTGTGAGTTAAGTGCTTTACTTAGTTTATATTACAAAATCTTACCGTCTCAAAAAATTTAATCCCATACTCATCTGCAAGCTTCTGACCTTGAGCTGTGGACACCACCTATTAGCCGAGAACCGTTATGTCGTGGACATAGGAAAGAAAGTTGGCCAGGTATAGCAAGCATTAGGATTTTTTGAAAGCACTTACCCGCTTTGCATCCATATCGACCTTGTTGCCCACCAAGATCTTGTTGACATTATCAGATGCATGTTGTTCTATGTTGCGAATCCAATTTCTAATATCTAGAAGTTAGTTAAGGAAGAGTCAAGAAGAAAAACGAAGGGTATTTTCTCCCTCAATCAACAAATGGGATGCACAAGCATGTTGGATACTGTTGAAGGATGATTCATCTGTAACATCATAAACAAGCAGAATACCCATTGCTCCTCTGTAGTAAGCTGCAAAAAGAAAAGGGAAAGCGATCAAATAGGAGCAGAAATCTTGCTTACAGATCAATAAAAATGTTTAGATATGGTAAAACTTTGGGGAATTATAGTGCTAGACTCTCGATAACTTGTACATAGAGAATATATATCATCGACTACTATCACCTTTACATAAATGCCCAATAAATTAACTCTAATTCACCAGCCTATACGTTCATTCATCAATGAAAGATCTTCACACCACCGACATATAGTTGGGCATATGCACATGCATCTGGTCTGGTCACATTTTCAGAAAGAAGGTTAGGCAGGTTTGCGATTAAGAAGCAATATATTTTTAATTAGAAAGAAGCAAGAATGTGAAAGAAACAATCTTTTGTGCACATTTTTCACATTTGAGCACAGAGCAAACAGGGTATACTTTTTATGCTATTTGAAATATGATGTGAAACTCAAAGTATATCATGTTAGATGCATGGTTAAAGTTGTTAAGATTTAAGCTTGACATGTATCTAGTTTGTTATTTTTCATGCAGTTGCATGGAGTCAACACGACGCTGCACAGAGCTAGTCGTATGGGCGTGCACACTGCCGAGCATGAGACTCGCTGTAGGCTGGCTAGTTGAGGTCACTAAGGCTGGATTAGTGCACTGAGTTGTGTACGTGCGTTGCGTGACTCGTGCCATGTTTGCACGGTAGAAATGGTCATGCAAGTAGTGCAGATCATGGAGTTGTTCTAGGATAAAGTTGTTAGCTTCTTTGTATTTAATGTAAAGCATAAGCCAAGAGATAGCGTAATAGAGAGAAAAGACGTTGGACTGCAGACGCCACACGTCACCCGAAAGAAACAGCCATATTGTCTTCGGCTCTGTGCGCGTGTGTTCCGAGAGGAAGATAGCCATGAGCGAGTTCTCTCCAGGAGAAGTGTTAGTACTGAATCAACTCGAAGAGAGAGGAGCCACATTATTCAGCTCCAACAAAAGTTGTATCGGTTTGAAAACTGTTCAACGTGAAACCAGCCAAGACCAAGCCTGATAACTATGGCCTTTTTGGGCCTGGGCAGTTAGCTTTGCAGGTTTCATCATCAAGGTGGGCTTAGGCCTTGTCTTTTGGACTTCCAAAATATCAGATAAGCCTCACATCCCACAAATATGGCCTGACTGAGCCCAGCATTACGTTCTTACCACAAGAGAGTTTCGTTTTATAAAAAAAAACTAGGGTTAATTTTTAAATCACGGTCATGTTCTCTTGTGTTCTATAATTCTGTCAGTATTCAAACCTAGGCTAAGGATAATGCCTTTTCACAAGATCAAGTTCAAGCTCTTTCAGAGAATAATTTCAAAATATGATGTTATAATTAAAGGCAGCAGATCAACGAAATGCGTCCAGATTCAAGAACTTAAAGAGTATGAAAGATTTAACTGAAATTATGGCCACATCTTAGAAATGATAAAACATTTATACATGATTTTTCACCAGTGGCCTACGATCCCATACCAGCCCAAGGACAGACTGGAACCCGTAAATTGTTATGCATCTGCTCAAAATAGGACATTTGTTTTTAACTAGCTAGCACTTAAGAGTTCCAAATGTGGTGTTTTATTGAAAATGAAGAGATATTTACTTCATCTTTCATATCTAGTCCAACGTGGGCACTACAGTAAAAGAGAGAGAGAGAGAGAGTATATACCAGTTGTAATTGTTCGAAAACGTTCTTGACCAGCAGTATCCCAAATCTGCAATTTTACACGCCTTCCATCAAGCTCAACTGTCCTAACCTTGAAATCAATGCTTAACAGAAAGAAAAAGCTCAAGATTAGAATATTGACTTTCACAAGTGAATGGCTAAAAAAGATCATGGTGGCTGTGTGCATACCCAATGGTGGTGATAAAACTTGTAGTGAAAGTGTCATCCGAGAACCGCAGCAGCAAGCAACTCTTTCCTACTCCTGCAGATTAAAACAAGGGACAATAAACTAGAATGAATACAATATGTTATCTGAGAGGAAGTAGTCGCAACATATCACCATCATGTGACGAATGAAATCACAGAACACAACAATGAGAAAGAATGAGGGTCCATCAGGTATGCCGAAGTAAAGTTTCCAGTGGAGGGGTTTGAATGTGTGATCAATTTCATGAACAAATACATGATTATGATGCACTTTCACTGACGGGTTGGACTGTAACTGTGTGTGAGCTGGAACAAGTAGGAGTTCAGGACCTGTCAGTGATATTTGGCTCCAACAAAGCTGCAAGTGCTGCTCCCTAATTCATCTATCTAGACAAACAAAATCTCCCGGTCATAGTGAAACATAAACCTATCGGCCTATCCAAACGCAGGCCCATTTTTACCCATTCCTATTTTTAGGCCACCCAAACTGCAAAGATTATAATCTCAATCTAACTCAACTCAATAAACTACCTTGAGACTAATTTTCCCCACCTTTTCGGGATGCTCCCAGCAATCTACTACTTCAACAATGTAAACATACGGAACAGGGGCAAAGAGCATTGCATGAACCAGAATAACTGTGTATGATCCGAATAACAATACGTACATAATGCGCTCAATCATGAAATCTTTTTCACGAACTAATCCGAACTGCATGTGAATACTGGCATCCGTTAAACCCTCAGCTTAGCTCACAAATTCTTTCCTAAAGGCTTAGTTCATAGAAGAATGTCAGTAACAAGAATGTCAACCAACCAACCATCTAAATCAACCAACGCACATCTTCACAAAGTACCAATCCCAACCACCACTCTTGATGCTTCAATCATAGGTACATGACACTTTATCAAGCAACCAAGATAACTAGTCCCTGTTCCTCAAATCCTGGGCCGCAACAGTCCGTACTATTCGGTCCGAACTACGAGTCGCTCAGAGATGCAAAAAGCACTACACGGAACAGGGCATAGTACGAGCAGCAGCCTACATCGCACGGAGCTTGCGGGAAATCGAGCTAATCAAGAAACAAAAGAGCTAGAACACCTCCAAAAGCATCCAAGAACCAAAGTAGCAGCTAAGAATCCGGGAGGGGGAGTAGAGGTACGTGCCGCTGTCGCCGATGAGGAGGAGCTTGATGAGGTGGTCGAAGTCGCCGCGCGACCTCGACAGGGCCGCCGCCATGGTATGGCTGCCGCCGCGGCGACGAGCTCTCCCGCTTCCCTTCGCCTTCGCCTTGCTTTCGTGGGGGATTTTTGGCTTCGGGTACTAGCTGTCTCCCTCTGTCTTTCTCTTCTCTGTTCTCGCTTTCTTAGCGGAGAGAGAGAGAGAGAGAGAGAGAAGAAGAAGCAAACGAAGCGTCCAGCTGTACGCGAGGGAGAAAACAATGGCGTATGTGGTTGGGGAATGTCATTTGGTATCTTGGTAGCTGTCCACTATTTCTAAATCGCCTAATTGAGCAAAAGCTTGTAGTAGTTACCAACCAACCTCCTGTAGTCGTTTATCAGTTTGCTGCCCAATTTCCATTGTTTCTTCTTTTCTTCTTGCGAGGAAAGACCAATTGCCGTTGTTGAATTACAAATAAAGTATGTCTTTCTACAAAAAAAATATGACATTTAGGAAAATTTGCATCAAGAGGTCCTAAAAATAATTAAGGCTCCTGTTGAGGTTCCAAAAATTATTTCGGAAAATCTACGAGGAACCAACTATTAACCAGCAATCACCTGCTTGTGTCTTGCTTGGTGTAACAGCTCCTCCTCCTCGTCTGCTTGTTGCAGCTATGTTGCTTCTCCTCTTCTTCCGGTGACTAGCCGAGACCCCTATGGGTTTAGTGTTTCGTGATTTCTTTGGGTAGGATTCGTTGGTGCCCCTTAGAGTTTCTTCGGATGGGGTTCATCGGTGACCCAGCCTTATAGGAATGGTCGATGGCAGACCTGCAGTAGTTGGTGGGTTGTGGGCAAAGCAGCGAGGTGATGCGGCATGAAACTGGTTGTGGATGTCTAAGCCAGTGGGTAGATCAATGCCAAGGGGTGCGGAGCTGCCATGATGGGCATTGTGGTAGGAGGAGGAGCGGGAAGGGATAAGGAGAGGGAGACGCGGCTATCAAGGTGGAGGTTGTTGGAATAGTGGAGGAGCGGGAGTTTGTTGGGAGGAGGAAAGCAATAGGATGAAGGCTAACATGCACTTGGATGCTCGTTTGTGTTGTCCAACTTAGTTTTAATTTGGCATGTAGTTCAAAACTCAGGTATAGCTTAGTTTAGGGGTGACTTTACAAAAAGAAATATTTGTAGTTTCAGCTGCGATGGTGTTGGTTAGTTGAGACTATATTTTTGAGTTATAACAACACAATTTTATTGGATTATTAATGTCCCTTAACTAATTAGATTTTACGGTGCATCACAACACAAAAACCACAAACCGACCTTTATTGGATGTAATGACCCACCTATATAAATTTGTGTAAATGAGATCTTTGATGATCAATATGTACTAAATTGATATTATCCTCATCTTATTTCTGCATATAGAATAATTAAAATGATTCAAATTAAAAAAACCTTGCAAATTTGACCTATAATCAACATAATTAAAACTTTGGAGACAAAATTCATGTAAAATGAGCTCGATAATTTTAATAAGTCCTAAACACCTCAGAGAAGGTCTATGGAAATTTTCAAGTAATTTAGAATTAATTTGCATATTTAAATAAAATATTTTTCAAACAATTTCCAAATGGGCAAAACTGTAATATCTTAACCAAGTGAATTTTTCATTATTAAAAATTTATATATGAGGCTCACTTCTCTTCCTAAACACAAATATAAAATTTTCAAAAAAATTGGGTTATTGCACCTACATACAGTTCAAACCTAAAGTTGAGCAAATTTGGACTTACATTTGAATGACATTCAAAAATGACTCAGTTAATCTAAGAAAACTCATATAGGTTATAAATACTCTAAAGACCCTCTGTGAATTTTTTTCAAATTTAAAAACTTAGGTTTGAATCTTCTGCAAATTCAAAACCTAAAACAGGATAGAAATAAAAATAAAAGAAAAGAGAAACCCTTGCTTTCCGGCCCATCTCCTCGTACACCACGTGCTAGACCTAGCATCAGCTCTCCCGCACGTTGCCTCGCCTTCTCTGACACTGACCAGCAGGGCCCGCTGGTCAGGCTTCTCCCTCCATGTGCGCTGCCATGCGCTGGACAGAGACCGCGATAGGTGCGGCGCACCATTAATAGGCAACTGCCCTACCGGTGTGCCATCGACCAGCTCCATTTCCTCTAGCGGATATGTGTCTCCCCGTGGTGCCACATCGATCACGGCATTAGCAATAGTCAACTTGCTGTCAAGATCACTCCACTGAGCTCCTCGCCCGTGAACCTCGGTCGTCGTGGTTCATTATCCGCCTTCTTGAATTCCTCGCTCCCGTTGTCCTTTTTGTCCCGTGGACCGCACCACTATACTCGCCTCCTCTTGTCGCATTGAGCAGATAGTGTTGCTCGTAGTAATGTTCCGTGCTAGAACGCCTCTAGCATTGGGAGCTCCGGCGAGCGCGTCGCATCGACACACCATGATCAGCCACATCAGGAAGATGGGCCAATGCAACAAATCATGTCTGGGAACTTCGCCTTGCCTTCCTGAGCTCGTCCGTGTGATTACTTCGCATGTTTGAGCAGGAAATCGTCACCTCGAGCTTCGTCTTCCTCGGCCCTGACCAAGATTTGCCGTGAGCACTCCAGCCTCCTCTGGTGAGCTTCTTCTCTGTCCAACCAGTCTACTAGCTTTGTGAGCCTTCCAATTTCCTCCTGATGCCCTCTTCTCTCCTGTCTTGCAACGAAGCTCAACGTCATCGGCAACCGCAGCTTACCACCACCAGTGATGTTGAAGTCCTCGCTCTCTTTGAGCAGTCGGTGGCCAAAAAGCGTCCAGGACCTTGCTGCGAAGATTCTGCCATGAAGATTTACGCTGGAGCACTTCTGCTCCACCTCACCGACGAACTCAATGTCTTCCTCATTGCTGATGATCACGTTGGCGTTGACTCCATCCCTCCCTGCCTTAGACCTGCTCAGTTTTGACCTCCTGGTGGGCTCCTAAGTTGACCTTGATCATTTTCTCCCTCACTTTGATGCTCCGTTGTGCTCATCACTGTTACTCTATTCTCGTTCATCGCCGGCGAGCCTCAGGTTGGAGCTTGGTGAGCCGCTGGCCTTCCCGACTGTGGGAATGGGTTCGTGACACATCCAGGAGCCCAATGTCGCAAACCACGCGCAATTTGGTGCCCGGATGCACTGCGCCACCATGACGAGTGCTCGGCCTCGTTGGCATCTAACCCCCGATGGCTGACGTGTGGGACCCGCCCGGATGTTAGTTAAAATGGTTAGGGTAAGCAGCGATGACACGTGGTCCCATCGGTTAAAAATTTGTTCAAACTGTTTTTAAGTTTCTATGTATATGAAATCGAACCCCACAAATTAAGTATCAGGTCTAATAAAATGTAAAATAAAAGAAAATCTGACAGATAGACCCCATCTGTTATAGTCATTAGTGTAAAGAAAATAAAAGGATATTATGTTGTGTATGACAAGTGGGCCCAAAGGCCACTTGGGCTAGTCAACCCTTGACCAGCCCAAGCTGGCCTCTGGCCCCACATGCCATCCCCTGTGGCTAGGTGTACTGAGTATAAAAATTATTTATCTATTTATTTAAATGAGGAAAAGACAAAAAATATTAAAAATACTTTAAACTTGTAAAAATAATAGAAATTCATATGAACTCCAAATTAGATGAATTTTTTTTGTAAATTCATGTTTTATATATTATTTAATTGTTGTATATTTCTATTATGCAAATTTTCAAAATTACTGATATGCCCTTAAACCCTAAAAATGTCATATAAATCTTAAAAATTTCATAAACTTTAATTATAGAACTCTAAATTGTGTAAAATAAATTACATTAGTTTCATAATTTTATTTCCTACATTCAAGGATGCATTTCATTCATCGTATAGCATTTAAATCTCCTGGTATTGATTTATTACTTCTTTTGTCGTTTTCGGCATTTCGATATTTCTTTCGATAGAACCTGAAAACGAGATCTTTTCCGAAGTTGATCCTCATTACGATTATGAACCATATCAGCAAAGTAGGCATGCAAACTGGCTAAGATTCCTCATTTAATTCGTGCTATGATTGTGGACGGAATGAATCGAGTGTGCGCACGGTAGTACTAAACGGGAACTCGGACGTCAATTCAATCGCCACACAAGTGCTAGCTCATCTTGGACGTCAATTCAATCGCCAAACGAGTGCAAGCTCATACCGTCATACGGACTAGGCGAGAGATTTTCGACTGCTTGATTGCGACACCATCAACAACTGAAACAGCAGGGTAGCTCCAGCCTTGGTAAAGTAGTGTTGGTGTCGTTCGTCACGCCCAGCTGGAGTGAAAACCGATCGTCTATCAGTTGCTCATCCGTTCACTAATTCAATAGAGTGCCAACTCAAAACATGCAGCAACCTATCATTCATAGATAAACAGCACGAGTAAACAACAATTGACAGGAGATAAGTCTCCAATAAAAGAATACATCACCATCAGAACTTTCTCAAAACATCACATCACATTACAATATCTGGTCGACCAGGTTCATCCAGCCGCAGCTGCTGCACATGGCGAGGTTTGACCTGACCCCAACAAATCGAAACAACAAACTTCACGGCTCTGTAGGCTACTTCTTAATCGCCATTCTTATATTCAACTAGCAAATGTTGACATCCTCAGAACAAAATACCAGCTCAAACCATGCAACTGCAAAGTTGGCGGTTTGTGACATGTGTGGCCTGGACCCATGTGTCATTCTCACTGGCGGGGGCAATTTTCTAAAATGTCAACTTTGCAATGGGATGGTTCTACTGTTCCGTTAATCCTAATCTGAACTTCAGGCACAACAAAACTGCATCTAGAATCAACGAAATACCTGCACTAACATCGGTGAACATGAACATGCAGAACAAAGACCTGAGCTCAGATAGTTTACTGCATAAATCATGGGTAGAAAAAGCTCAAAAGGTACAGAACATATCTCATGCCTTGCCACTTTGCCAGTGCCATACCCATAAAGAAAGCAGCAATAAGAGCATAAAAAGATGTGAGCTATGCTTGCCAGCTAGCCCTTGAATATTTGAATAATATCCTCGTAGAAAAGCAATTGCAACTTTCTTCGGGTCACTTCGCTTCTTGAGCTGTTTCATTTCACTTTGTTCCGATCTGGGGTCATTGGACTTTGAAGAGCAGAACACTTTCGTAGGAATACAGTCACTGTCCACGCATGTAGCTTTACACTCGGACTGCTACTACAAACAAGAAAGTTCATAATAATGTGATGCTGAAGTTCTATGTGCTAGTACCTTGTTGCAAGTGTTCCACAGCAAGGAAGCTTGCACAGAAATCAGCGTAAGGTATGAAAGCTTCCTGTTGCCCACATGGCCATAAATGAAATATAGGAGTTTCACTAGACAAAACTATGATGGCAAATCCCATGCATGAAGTATAAAATCCACAAGAAAATTTACCAATCGCAAAAATAACAACAAACCATTGCTCTAGCACTCAGATCTTTCTGAAGTACAACATTCCTGTTAACCGCGACACATACGAATTGAAGGGAAGAGAATTTGTTTTGTGCAAAAGCCTATCAGCTTTTAAGATGACGCATCATGAGAAATTTGCCATGAGCATACTTTACAGCAAAAATAAATGTCAGATAGCACTAATTAAGTTGCCTACAAAATTTATGTGTTAAGAATGAAAAAGACTAGTTAAGTCAAGTCTACGAAAGAAAACAGAGGTAGTGTTAATGCATGACGACACATGGATTTGAACTGATATTGCTTTCACCACTAACAACATGGAAATGGCAGCTACACCACTTATACTACCTAGGATTATAGATGAGCAAAATCAGCAGTAAACGTTGAGCAATGGCAGTTATAAGGGAATATAAACAAAAAAGATGGGAAATCAAATGTCAGGCTAAGGTATGAGAATGCAGAGACGACGAATCGAAACAATGTATTACACTGACAATAGAAACATAGAAAAAGGAACTATAGCTTTGTGGGAGACAAGAACAACAACTTCAATATGCGCAAAAGTTAACGCACCTTTTCTAATAAACACCTCAAACTTTGATTGGTACAGAAGGATAAATGAACTTCACCAAATCACACCTCCCTTCAGAATTATACTGAACTACGCAAGAAATTACCAATGAAATTCGTATATGCCTTAACAGTTAAGGCAAGGGAGGGAAATAAAAGCTAAGTGTAAATTTAATACATTTCCAGGAGTAGTTCTTGCCCATCATTTGCCTTCTGGATTAGCCCTTCCCACATCTGATAAAAAAAGCACCAAGAAACAACCACTACATCATCGAAAGTTTCAAAAAGAGATACCAAAAATCAAACTATCCAGATATATAGTCAAAGATTAAGTTAATTATTTGACTTACAGATCAGATAATATATAGATCCTTTGTAAATGCTTCATAATTATCCTAAATATAAATGGTCACAACTATCTTTGCAGTTTTATATCATCATTGTTTTCAAATATGTTACGAACGATAGATTGACAATTCAAATTAAACTTACATATCATGTTTAAAAGGTAGATACTCGATATTTTTAAAATTATACACATTAAATAAATTTTTTTGAAACAGATAAGTAGCATTACTCTTGTCAAAGCATCATTCATTTATAGGTAGCACAAATCTAGCTTATTCACTTGGAACTCAGTAAACTTGCTAGCAATGGAAATTTTATACTTACTGCGTAGTGTATATCTTCAGGGCATTTTATTTATCAAGATAACGGAGCTTCATGTATACTCAGTCCAGATTTAACCTACTTGTGTTCGAAAAGGAACAGGGCATCCCTACTGAAAAGGCCCTTATAATCTCCTAACATGATTCTTTTGAGCTAATGTTAGCAATGCGACCTATCTGATTTGACGAAGCACCAAAACGATCATAACAGAATGTATTCGCGATCTTCTTGGTGTATGTGTGCTGTGTGATTTACCATGTGAAAAAATACAGAGTACTCTAATTAAAAATATTTGAGCTTAATTGATCAGGAAATCCACTCGCAGGTCGGTACACAAACCTTCTGCATCCTAATCAGAGCCTATATATGAGCTTGGGTCCCATCAGAGGTCAGAACCACACATAAGGAGAGCCGCTTACTACATAATAGGTTTAACAGTTGATGCCAACAAAAAGAAAAGGAAGCACGCCACTAAGGATATAAAAGAGGATATAGGTGAGGAAGTAACCATGGATACTTCTGACATGAGGATCACCATTTTTTTAATGAGTTCTCATCCACCTGATTTAACATCTCGGTAACTGGGCGATATGCAAAGCAACCATACAACATTAGCATAAATATTTTATGTTGCTCCACAGATCACGACCAGTGGACCATCCTTTTTTTTAAAAGATCCTATAATTGCTAAGATGAATGAAAAGCACCGACAAATGATCAAATAAAGGGTAATTTGAATGGTTAAATAGAAATTATATACTCCTGGATAGCCAAACTCTAATAGTAGGAATGCAACATTAGAGACCGTAGCAAAGGATAAATCTTGTCAGACAATCAGACGCCAAAATAAAAAACATAGAACACCTAAAACTCATGTTAGTTAGATTAATAGACAAACTCTGCTATGCATACCCTTCATTGCTCTCCGATGTGCCCCTTGATTCTGTCCTGTGTAAACCCTTTCTCGTCAGGCATTTGCACAAACGGGCTGGTGCGCATATCAGCAACCTCAAAGGCTCAAGGCCAAAACACAAATCCAATTAAAGAAAAAATGTGCATTGTTGCAGCTACCTGTTGCAAACTAATGTTTGCAGTGCAACCCAATCAAGGAGGAACAGGGGAACCCATGGAGGAGGCAACTACGGAACTCACCAGGATGGCCGGCCTCCAGAGCCACCCTGCTGGCTGCCACCTCCTCACTGCTAAGGTGGTCGCCGCCTTGGCAACCATCGTGCCTTCGTGGGAGTCGCGCCGATGCGGCCATCCCCACGTCTCCGCCATTCGCGCCGGTCGCTGGCCGCCATGGCCCGCCTGCTGTGACGTCTCGTCGAACAGCTGCTGCACGTCCTCAACAGAGCTATCGGTGAGCAAAGAGAGGGAGCCGGGAGGATGGGAAGGATGGAATCCATGGCAGGGAAGAGGTGCGGGGAGCCCAGGTTGAATACGAAGGGATGGAGTCTCTAGGAGTGGAGCGCAGCCGCGGCCACAAAACGATCCGAAGCAATGCCAAGGCTACACGCACGTTGGCGCTCGGCTTGCCTGACCAAGCCACGGCACTCCCCTCGCCACCGAGCCATCGGCCTCTCCTCGTCACCGAGCGGCGACGGTTCCGTAGCGCTCAAGGAAGAGGACGCGGGGAGGAAGGTCGGCATGGGTGACGGGAGGAGGCGACAGCGGCGCAGCGCGAATGGGGGTCGTGGGAGAGGAGGGCGAAGAGAGCGGCCTTGCGGCGCGGCAGGGCCAGCGGCGGCCTACCGGCGCGGCGGCATGGGAGGACGGAGGAGCTATGGCTCCTCGACGGCGAGGGCGAGAGCGAGGGCGACGGTGATGGCCCCATCGGTTTGGAATTTGGAGGATCAGGTGGGGAGATCTTTCTTCATAGGAAGATCCGACGATCTGCATATCTCGACAGCGAGATCGGACGGCTGATAATTACTTGATGATGTGGTGCACTCTTTTGCGGGAAACCCCAGCTACTTTTGATATATAGATAGATAGATAGATGAGATGCTCCATAACAAAAAGCAGGCTATAATTTCAAGATTGTTCATAGATACGATTGTGCGCAACAGCTGCAAGTACTGTCAACCATACAAGAAGTAGCAACAACTCAACTGAACTGTTAGTTCATATTTACAAATGAAGTTTTAGGCATCTCTGGAGTAGCTGCAGACTTCTTATCTATATGGCTGAAAAACAAGAGTACTGGTGTGCTGGTGGTTCTAAAACTAAGCAGATCAGCTTTAATGTATGTCAGTCTCCAAGAGGGTAAGAGGCATAATATACCATCAAGATATAATTAGTGAATCCTGGGTGATGATGAACATTAGTCAAACATCTCATTTGTTGATTAATGAAGATTGCCACTACCGCTGACAGTCCCCTACCGGTTCCATTATTGTTATCTCACATTGCAACATTGTGGTTTTCCATCCAGCAACTTCTGCCACATACATAACATCAGCCTTGGCGATTGGTAATGTGCAATATAATAATTATCTACACATCCAAACTGACAAAACTTGTGATTGTGAATGTATTCAACAGGTCTTGTCCTATTGAACTGCTCAACCCACAAACCCATGCTCACGTCTTCCATTTTGAAGAGCTGCACATCAAGCAATTGTAAATTAAATATGTTTCTTCCTTGAATTGTGATTAGGCATTTTCTACCTGTAGAGAGAGATTTCCACTCTAGTCCACAACTCTAGGATACCAATTTTTCTATTGTTCAAACAAGATCTCAAATACAGGATCACATAAGGTTTTTATTAGCTATTACTCGACTACTATGGAAGAATCATAGACATGTTGTCTAACCTATTGTCCAAAGTGGTATTATGCAAATATTTAACTGTGATTTAATGGTGTTTTTGGCAAGCTCTAATGTTGAATGACATTTGGTGAACTTAAAAAATGCACAACTGTATGGAGGCAAATTGTTCAAATGGAAATTATAAGATCTTACCCTCAATGTTTTGTTTGTAAATCCTGACAAAATAGAACCAGCAATATCAGAAGATATAACATATCCAGGGCCATTTGCATAGGCTGGATATTCCTCTTCTGGCCACTCCTGTGAGGTGATAAGCAAGATTAGATATATTGAAGTTGCATGCAGATATACATCCAAAATTCCAAGTACAAACAAAAAATGTCAACTAAAAAAATAAATAAGCTAAACAACATGTTGACATATGTTGGGACAAGATACAAGGTTCCAACTTCTGTAAACATCTACTAAATGTAAGCATATGGTTTAGGGCTTTAGGCCAGGAAAACCTAAAGCATCATGACACAAGTAGGAGCCTAGCTGACTGCAAAAATGCTATCGTCCTGCTCAGATAGCTAAAGACATTACCAATAACACGCAAAGAGTCAGCATCTTCTATTATCAGCACCTTAGAGGGCCTTTCATCACTTGTTGTAAGTGATCCTTCACTTTGCTTGAAGTAGACAATACAAAGAACATTGTATTTACAAGAACAAATTAAACATCACTTTACAAAAGAATGGATCACACTAATCAGATCTCCCTATCCTGACATAGATGCACTTTGGTTTCAACCTTTGAATCTCTTAAGATACCAGGAAGTGACAGTAGACACAAAATACAACCCCAATTTATTTGTCATTGACCAAATAAATGCATCCCATGCAGAATTGAAGTCGGCAGAATTGAACATTAAACGAATGCTGCAAAGTCCAATTTACTTCCAGATAAAACAGTTCGAAACACCAACCAAGTAACATATATTAATCATCTAAATAGAAGGGGGGATATCAATGTCAGCTTTATGAAGTTGAAACTTCTTCAGACAGTTAACACGGTGCATATCAATGATCAATTAATTTTTTATGGAATCATCACTGCAACGAAGTAGTTTAGCTCATATTTCAAGCAATAGAAGAAAGAATGACAGAAGATACATGAATAATGTTATCCAATAACCACTGTCAAACAAAATACTGCATATGCTTTACCTCATAAGTCACGGCCCATTTCCCATAACGCAATGGACTGTGGTGAAAATTGATATTCCCCATGTAGAGACTTCTACCACTTGGTACATTCCTAACTTCAGCGATTACTGAATCAAGTCTTACAAAAGTATCATCATCGCACTTCATTATATATTTAGCGGAGACAACATGAACCTGAGCAACCAAGTTCACCACTGTCAGAAAATAACAGGATAACAGCTATAGCACTTCAAAGAAGAGTTAGTTTGAATTAGAAACTCTTCTCCATACCCCATAATTGCATATTGCAAGAGTCTTCAGAACAACTAAACCATAGTTATCCAGGAATGGCACAAAAACAATGTCCCCAAAAAATTCAGCCTCCTTTCTCAACTCCACATTCACTTCCTTTCTGCCGTGCTGGAGATAAGAAAGTCCATCAGCTCAAGTTTTATAAAGAGTTACAGAAGATATGAAGTAACAAAAGGCAACGATTTGCACTCCAGGATTTACCAGTGCAACAAAGAAACGAGCTACCAGGTTCTGTGAATTCCGGACAGCAGACATCCATGTCTTCCTCACACCCATACGCTCTGCAAAATGATTGCCAGATGACAGGATGCCAATGAAAATCTCAACTGGCTCATCAGGCAAAGGGGGGGCCTGCCAAACAGTAGACATCTCTAGATAACTCTGTGGTGCAAAGCTCGGGTGTGTAGTGGGTAAAGACCCTGCAAACACTGATTGCACATCAAGGTCCCCATTTAGTGACAACCCTGTGGCGTCCTCAAGCACAAACCCCTGCAAGAGCCACAAGAAACAAAAGTTAACTCTAAAGGTAGGGCCAACTATCCAACCCAACATCAACTATCCCCGACCACTAATTCACTGAACTACTGTAATGCATAGTACACCACCAATGACTATGCAAGTCAATTGCCACCACTAATGTCTTCTTACACTGCATGAACGGAGGAACTTATGCACTTACAGTGCGGTAAGGGAAAGAGGTAACATGTCGGCCATCCACATGGACATGGTACCCCTCCAATCCAGCGCTGAGAGTAAGAACAAATAATCGGCCCTCCACAAACGGGAAGGGCCAATCGATATTGACCTCCTTCTTCTGCCCGATCAGCCGGTTCAGCCACCACGCCGTCTTCGTCTCCTCGGACCGCTCTTCATCATCCCGAATCCACTTCTCACACTTCACCAGCCCATCCACTGCACATCAATTCATCATTCAACAAATTTAACAGAATACACCTGAACTAACATGATTGAATGAACTAAGAGGGGTCCCCAACCTGTTTCCTCATCAGCATGGGACTTCCAGCCCTCACAGCGGAGAGAAGTGCCCCACTGCATGCGGTAGCAGGTGTTCTGCTCGATCACCGGCCTGCCACTCCAGTCGCCGCGGAGACGGGGGTTGAAGTGGAGGATGCGGGGCGGGTCCTCGCTGTCCACCGTCTTGAGCCCCTGAAGCTCCATCATGAACTGCGACACCATGATCGGCTGTTCCCCCTCCCTCAGCAAGGCGATCTTGGGGTCGCGCTCCGCGTGCGCTGCCCGAGGCGTCGCAGCCACCGTGATGTGGGAACCCAGCGTGAGCCCGCACGGCAGCTCCGCCACGCCCCCCCTCTCCCGGAACTCCTTGGCGGTTAGCACGATCGACTGCGTGCATTTGGCCTTCTCCTCCGCCTCCTCCCGGGACGGCCGCGCGAGGGCGGCCAGGTCGATGTTCTCGAGTTCGGCGAACACGCGGGCGCCAGCCGCAACAGCGTCGGCTATCGGGCGGCGGAGGGGCCCGGAGCGGGAGGAGTTGAGGAGGTGGAGGTCGAGGCCGGAGACCATGCGAGAGAGGCCACCGCTGCCGGCGGAGGAGACGGAGATGAACGCGGGGCGGGGCTCCTTCGCGGGCCGCGCGGGGGCCGCTCGCTCCCCGGCGCCGGAGAGGTGGAGGTGCCACGCACCACCTCCAACACCACCCGATGGCGAGGTGGACACGAGCGGCGACTCGAGGACGAAAACGAGCACCGCGTAGAGGAGGAGGAGCACGGCGGCTAGCCCCTCGATCGCGCGCCGGCGGCAGGACACCCCCGCGGGCGGTGGCCTCCGCATTCCGCCGCCGCGGGGACCGCACGCCCTAACCCCACTCGCAGGAGGCGGGCTCGCCCACGCTACGGCGTCACGGGTGGGCGCAGCGGTAGCACGGCGAAGGCGACGAGGGGACGAGGCGGAGAAGGAGGAGGAGGAGGAGAGGGCGGAGCAATTAATGGACTGAACGGGGGTTAATTAACGAATTAATCACATACATTCCATTAAGAACGAGACGAAATGACGGGAGCTTTTGCGGATTAGTGGTGGGGAGTTTGCGGTACGACGTGGGTGGGGGTCTTGCGTGGACCTGGTGCGTGGACCGTGGGGTTTTAGGTTCGGGTTGCGGAGGCGGCAGGCAGGTGGGAAGCGGGGGTGGTGTATGGACCGGGTTTAGGAGGCACGGGAAGGGCGGCTCGTTACACGTGGACTAGTGTGGGGACGGACTCGCAGGGCGTCCGATGAGTCTGACTGTTGTTTCGAGGGGAAGAGGTGGATCCCGTGCGGTGGGCGCTCTGTGGTTCTATATGCGGAGAAGCAGCCGTCTCGTTACTAAGCTTTTCCTAAATGAAACTTGTAACACTACAAGGTTCAGTTTCTTTTACATAATATTTGATGCATCTTCTTGTGTAGACAGTTTCCTAAAAATTTAGTTTGTTTTGTATAATATTTGGATGCACTTTCTTATGTAGATGGTTTCTTAAGAATTTTGTTTCTTTTGTTATATAATATTTGGATGCACTTATGCAGACGGTTTCTCCTCTTCGAGTTGACCCATATACTGAACCATGTCTTAAGATTTAGATAAATTTAGCACAAAAGAATACTCTCATATGGTCCTATATGAAAACCAAATGCGGCTCCGAAAATCTAGTTCTTCACTTGGTTAGCCTTGCGAAAACACTGTTAGACTGCGAACAAACAGGAGCCGCGAGGTCTGCGGCATCCAGATGCTTGTGTGCTATGTGAACAAGAGTATGAAGCAATTGATCATCTACTCATCAGTTGTGTGGTTGCAAAACAAACCTGATTTTGCGTTCTCGTGGCGACAAATCATGGTATACTTACACCTACTAATACCACTAAATTGCTAGAATGGCGGTCATCCAGTAGAAGAGCTTTTCTTAGGGAGCACAAGCGTGGTTTCTAGATTCTTGTACTCCTTGTAGCTTGTCAAATTTGGACAGAAGACAATGAAAAGGTTTTCAACAAAATTAACATTGTACATTGTTAAGAAACATATGACAAGAAGGTCATCTTTGGATGTCACGGCAGTGCAATGCTCGAAAGATTGGCGGACTCAATCTTAAACCTAAATTCTCTGACTACCTCAAATTTCTTTTGTAACGCAAGTTTGTTTATCGCCAAGGACAATTGGAACCAGGTCATCGTTCTGAACGATAAAACTGGCCTTTATACGTTGTTTTGCGTTTGTATATATCACATCATGAAGCAGTACATCGTTAGTTTCGTGGTTGTGACAAGTTCCCGGACAAACTTTACTCCGTCTCTTTAACTCTTGATTAATATTTAGTTTTGTGGTTGTATACAATAGGATCCATTCCTACTATTTTTCCTTGGAAAAAATTATTACTCCGTTCCCTACATGATGTTTTCTGTGGTATGAATGTTGTAAAGGCTCTAGCCTTGCCTGCGTCGATCCATCCTCGAGATTTGATCATCTGAATGGTAGTTAAAATGGCTGGGTATTAACCAGATGGACAAGAATGGTTAATACAGGTGTAAACCTTGTGCTACAGTAGCTGTAGGGTGAATAGAGGCAGTGAACGATGCAGGTGTTAGATTACTGGCTCTGTCCATATGCTTCATATCCTCATGATAATGATTTTTCATTCAACGGGTTTGCCGCTGAAAATCCACTATCTTTAAAAGCTTTGGACACTTTGTTTTCTTTTGAGATGGGACTTCAAGCATATCATTAGCTTCATCTGAATGTGGAGATTCCTTGAGTTTGAATTTTGGTGCATATCGTCAATGGATGATTAGTTAGTCGCATAAGAAATTATGGCAAAAATTAGCAACTGCCTAATCAAATAGTAAAACACTAGTGCACGGAGTAGGACTCATCTCCACACAAGGGGATGATTCGAACCGGACCAACTAACACACCATCTATGTCACTAAACAAATAGGATCAGCCATTAGTCAATGGATTAGGCCGAAAGGTACAAGAGAAGTGTTTTGGCTCTTATATAGGTTACTCTCCCTTTCTTTTTCATAGATATACATCATTTTCTAGAGAAAATTAGTTGCACTAAGTCCGTTATACTCATGGTGTTCAGAAAAAAGAAGAATCTGTTACATTCTCCTATGTGTACGTGGTTTTGCACCGGCCCTACTTTACTTCTTACATAAAAAACCTTTCGTACTAGGGCGGCATGCTAAGCTTGTACGCAATATTATCATACTAATAACACGCCTCGTGATTTAATTGAGACTCGCTTGGAAAGAGAGTAGTACAAGAATCTACGCTAACTAGCGTACTTTTTGTTCAGTAATTGATCAAGTCGCAGTACACGGATGTGTCAAAGTGTACTCCAGCCATTTGTATCTTCGGTCGCAAGAGAGGTGGTTCAATTCACAGTCAAATTGACAAGTGCAGATCCCGATGCAATTAAGTGCAGTATCTCCACTGGCCAAAGTTCATTAATTATTAATTGGTATACTTCTTCTGTTTTACTATATTTATTCTCGACAAAAAGATATTCCATTTTAAAATATTTATGTATCAAGAAAATAAATAATGTAGTTACTATGTTGATTCCATATGTCTCTATCAAATTGCTTTGAGAATGATCAAATAGTTGTATTATATAATTTAAAAGTGGTATGCATAATCATTTCGAATTTACGTTTTCTCAAAAATAATGCTTCTTTAGTCTGTGCGCATGGTGTACTTGGGAAGATATTGTGAAACAGAGTACCATATAGATAGCATAACTAATTTGCTCCTGTTACTCTCAAGAATAGACTAGCAACCGTACACATACAGTACATGCTTTTCACAATATATATTGCATAGATATATGCTCACATATAGGAAAAACTACTTGAAGGTAAAAAAACCGTGCATTATACATTAAAAATTAAAATATCAAAATTTTCCAAATAAAGAAATAGCATGTTATAAATTATTTTTTTATCGTCAAGAACAATGGTGTACAAATAACTAAGAGGCAATACGTATAGGATAGCTCAGAGAAGGGTCTAATCTTTGTCTACAGTCATTGGATGGAGAATTATTAAATTATATTATATTAAAGATTTTAGATGACTCAGATTAAAAATATTTCATCTTATCTTGTGTTTTTTATATTGGTATAGATAATGTGTTAGATTTGTATGGTTTCTAAACATATAATATGAACATTCAACTCGTATAAATATTTTAGTATTATAAGCCTGTTATATGATGAGAATATAATTTACGATTAATCTAATGGTATTATTTCTGCCTTCTCACCACCTAATTTGCACATCGTCATTTGGTCACTTTACTTCTCGTTTGGGGTGTGTTACTCTATTACGGAATAATAAATTAGACTGAAAATAGTCAAACAAAGAGACGTAAAGCGAAAAATGCGGTGCAAAGTCATCTCAAATCGTAGTGTATATATGGACAAAACTTAAAAGCTACAATGACAATATTTGGAACGGGTTATTAATCTTTGTCTTCTTGTTAGCACATTTTGTCTTCTCGTTGTTTATGTAAGGACATGAACAAGGGCAAATAGGGCTAGTATGGTGGTTGCTCGTAGTCCTACAATTTGAATAATCGAATCCAGTCCTGGGTCCGGTCCTGTTAAAGTGGCATTTCTGGCCACTAGACTAGAACCGGTCGTCGGTTCGGCGACATTCCAGTATCGGTTCGGCGACATTCCAGTAGACCAGTATCCCTCTAACAGGATGGCGCTCTCTAGTGCCTGTGGCCCTGTGAAGTCGTGCTGGTAGGAAATTTAGGTGGAGAAACACTAAATCCTTGCATCAGGACACACAGTGACAGAGTGACTTGGGAAACGAAAAAGTAGAGCGGGTACCGAGGAAAAACTCTCTTTGCGCGGACCACGGGAACGGGAGCAGAGCGGTGGCAGACGGGGACGGTACCCGGCGACAGCGAGAGCGGGCGCTTTCGGCCGCAAACGGCCACACTGCACTCGCCACTCGGTGCGGCGACGCCCCTTGGACGCAGCCACAGCGCGGAAACGCTCGTGATCCCTTCTCAGAAAAAAGACGAAATCACCAGGCGTTTTTGCGACGCCTTGGCCCGTGAGCGCTCCATGGCCAAACAAGCACCTCAAGGCTCGAGAAAAAGCCACATTTAGCCTCCCTTTCTGGTGAATACCAGATTTAGCCCCCTGCAAGATTCAAATCTAAAAATAAGCCTCCTCCCGTACCCCCGGGCTGCGGCAGGCCACCTCCCGCGCCCCCGGCCTGCGGCAGGCCACCTCCCGTGCCTCCGGCGTGGGGGGGCAGCGTGCCTCGGCCTGCCGCGCGTGGGGGGTGCGGCAGGGCACCTGCTGCACGTGGGGGGTGCGGTAGGTTGCCTGCCGTACGCCGGGTGCGCGGGAGGTGGCCTGCCGCAGGCCGGGGGTGCGAGAGGGGGTTTATTTTTAAATTTGACTCAGAAACGGGGCTAAATTTGGCATTGACCCGCCGGAGGGGGGCCAAATGTGGCTTTTCTCGAGGTCTCCTCATGTCCTGCTTCTTAGCTGCTCTGCCTCTACACGCACTGTGGATGCGTCGAAGCAAACGTCGCCCTGCCGCACACGAAGAAACGTTTCATTTCCGTGGAGCACACATTCAAATGGCCTTTGCATCATCCAAGCAACGATCGTACCGGACTACGGACGAGGGTAATTTTGCAGAGGAGCTAGCCGAAAGTGCAGACATGTTTCTGGGTTACTGGGTATCATTTTTGTGTGTCTGTGTAAAAGACCATCTTGATTCCGACAGTACTTGTGCCATGAAAAGTTGCAGTTCAGTAGCAATTTTGACATGCAACCATTTTTTGTAGAATAACCACGAGATCTGTGTATCTTCTCGTTCAATAGAAGGAAGCAATGTCTTGACGGCACCGGAGCCCACAATTTCGACATACATTGATACCATCTTTGCCACGTTGAACCCATCACCTTAGACAGCTTCTGTAATGTCCCTTACCAATTTTTACAGTTAATGTAATATAGCTACATTGATACCATCCTTGCTGTCACCGGAGGTGATGCGTGTTCGCGTGTTCGGCGTGTCAACTTAAAATAAGGCACGGCGCGGCTGCGATTGTGCAATTGATAGCAAATAAGGCTATGTTTGGGTGCAAAGAACTTTGAAAATCACAGTTTCTATAAAACTGCGATATTAGAACTTGTACGCATAAAATAAGACAGTTTACGAATACTATAATATTTTGCAGTATTGGAAAAATCGAGGGGTGTTAGGTAACTAGCCGTCGGAAGAATAATTCAACCGAATTTGCGTGCAGGCCTGTCGATCTATTGACTCACGCCGTCGAGGGTGAACACGTCGCAGCTGCGCTCGCGGCGGCCGCTCGCCCCAACGCGTAGTAGGCCCAGTAGCCCGACCCTCCCTGGCTCGCCTCCGTGTAGTCGAGGTTGTTGACGGGCAAGGTGCCGGAGACAGTCCCGACGGCCGGGTCGAGCACGCCGACGACGGTCGGCGTTCTGACGAGATAGATCGGCCGGAGGTGCCGGCGAGGTCCTGCTGGGGCTTTGTGTGTGCTGCACAGCTGCTTTACCATGTCGCCCGCCAAGTCCCTGATCTGGACGTCGCCACCAGCGTTGGCGATGAGGAGAAGAGGCTCCGGCCGGTTACGGGTCTAGTACCCCTTGATGAAGAGCAGGTCGGTGGTGAGGGACCTCCATGACCGGCAGACGACGAGGAGGCCGCATAGTGTCTTTGCCGGGAGGCGAAGCAGAATCTCGTACACGTCGTCCGGTGTTAGGATGGCGCCGCCGGCGATGGAGCTTGGATTTAGTACCTGTGCCATCGCTGGCTGCATGCGTGCATGGGAGGGTGTCATGGAAGAAGATTAATTAAAGGAAACGCTCGGAGTGAGATGTTAAATCCAACCCGGATTACAGCCACCAGGTGTTTCCGACGCTTAAGAGGATTCTCACGAGTTTAATGGCTAGGCCACAAAGGTTACGCCAAGCCACCCGAGCTCGTGTCTGGCCTCACCTTTCATTCGAATGAAAATTGGAAGGGTGAAGGATTTCACACCCCTCTGTTTCATTCGTTTTGACGCCTCGCCCACGCCCGGGAATTCCATGTCACCGGCTCTGCTCCGTAAAGCTACTCTTTCACCAACATATATTCCTATTATTTTTCATTAGCATTCTTCTTCTCACTCCGAGGGGAGTGCATCTAAATTGTTTCACAATTCTCCAGCATTATTAGGTTTTGTGCATTGATTTTTTCTTCGGAACTTGTTACAATTTTTCTTAATAACCTTTGGGGACAAGGGAAATTGCTAGGGGAACCGGCCTCCTTATTTACTGAAAGTGCATGATACAATGTTTCCAGAATTCCATTAGTCATGGAGGTAGTACACATGAAGTTACGTAAACATGTAAAAGTTCAAAATAAATCATCTCTGATGTCGGAGAGCCCAAACAAATAAAATGTGTGTTATGTGTTCTTAGCAAACGGGGACGCTAGTTCTGGTGGGCACCAAATTCTCGGCCTTAAAAGTAAGTGATGCCTCTACATATACTCGTATAATAAAGAAAAAATCAAAAATTGCGCTGAAACAAAATAGATGTCTCAGTTCTTCAAAATGTCAGGGCAATTGAGCTAAGTTAAACATTATGTCTTTCTGGAAAAAGAGGGCAGGATAAAGAACAATGCAACTAGGGATACCCGAGAATGCGCTCAACAAGCTGTGCCACAGATTTTGCAAGGCTGTCAGCTGCTTCCGTGGTAGATGCCTCTGCATATACTCGTACCACATCCTCAGTTCCGGATGGCCGCACAAAGGATCGCCCATGAGAGTAATTGGCTGCAACAGAACTTATATTTTAGTACATTTTCATTAATGCTTAGGACTTATATCCAAAAGGAAAATATGGTACAACTATAGTATTATGTTACTCACCAACTTCCTTATCAATCAATTCTTGCAAGCCAGAAGGCTCGCAAACTCTTGTTTCTGCATTAGTTGTAACAATAGCAGTTCGATCTTTAACTTTAACCTGAAAAATGGTTAAATTACGGAAACACAATGGCAATAAGAAGCTTGTCTCAGAAAGAGGAAAATTGTACTGATTATAAAAATAACCACTTGCCTTCAATTGCTTACTGGGCAGATCAGTGTACAGGTCACACCAATTCTGCAATGACCATCTCTTATACTGCAAAATAGCCTCTACCATAAGCATTCCACTAAGAGCATCACCTACTGCTTGATTAATTAGCTGACTTGTAGCCAACAATCTCAAGGCAGCTTGGTGCTGTGGAGAACCTGAGGGCAAAGTAATGGAGAAGAACATTAAGATCACAATAGAAAGAAGAACAGAAACAGCTTCAACGACCAAAGAAAGAAAAGGAAAGCTTGCACCAAACAATAAAGAGCTCACCTTCAGCTTTGGAAGAAAGCTCATTAGTCAAAGTTTCCAACTGTGAAACAAAATCATCAGAGAATAGTACTGTTCCATGTCCATTGGCTTCAAAATAGACACCAATATCATATTCTAGAGCTTTCTTGTGCAGATACTTTACTCCTGTTGAAGTGAAGACAACTTCAAGACCAAGGTTCTTCAAAAATTCCGTTGATGCACCATTTGCATAAGCAGTTTGAACAACACCAAACCTTGTACGCAATACTTTGTTGGCTTGGTTGCCTTTTCCGTTGATAATATCTAACTGTTCTCTGATAAATAGGACAAATAGTGATAATATCTTGTCACCATCAACAAGATCAATGCTCGTGTTGCTAGCCGATATAATACGAAAATAAACAAGTCGGTCTGCATCACCATCAAAACTTGCACACCTGAATGTTATATCAGAATGTCCACATAAGTATCTGCCAAATCAAATTAAAAAACAGCTAGATAATTTACACAATAATCAATATTCTCACCTCACACCAACATCTTCAGGACCAAACCCATGAGGAACAACCTTCTCTTTTTGAACAAAGTCAGCGCCACAACTCTCATTAAGTACTCCTTCTCCTTCTTTACCTGAATTCCTCACAACAATGTCTAATCTAGCAAGTTTTGTCTCTATTTCTTCAAGCTTGAGCCCGCCGATACCATTTGCACCATCCACAATTAGTCTCTTGTTCAGCTCATCACCATCTTTATCATCAGGGGATAATTCCATCAAATGTCTGTTGCAATTCAATACAATTGTTCAGCAAATAAGTCAGTGTTCTCCTTAACTTATAGTAAGTACAGCAATGGCTTGACAAGAACCTGAATGATTCCGTAACTTGTGTGAAATAATCTGCTTCAGAAGCTTTCAAGCCTTTATTTTTACTCCGAACCATCCAATGCAGCTGTGGAGTTGTCAGGATCCCCATGTCAAGTGCAACTGCACCAATTATTGCACTTATCCCCTTCACAGAAGTGTTTTAGGTAAGTAACTAGATTGACTAAGCCAATAGCCCAATAGATATCTCAAGACACTAGAACAAAACTATGTTAATGCCATACTTTTGCTGCAGCGTCAAGGAGGTACTCTCCGGTAGGCCTTGTGTCTCTTGCCAGCAGCACTTGTGCCGTGTGGCCTCCACCAAGTGTAATCCCCTGGTCCTTTGCAAACTGAAGTACCAGCTGCATGTAAAAAAAGATCAAGGTAAATTGAGAGCGAGAAAGTAGGCAGGAACTAGTTTATAAGTTATCTCAGCAAATTGAAATCTCAGGCAGGAGGTGTTCCATCCCTCTAGTCCAATTCAATGATAAAATTGAACCATCACGGTTCGGCTTTCGAACATTATCAGTACAGTAATAATTAGCATCACTAGACTTGTTATCCTACTAAATGAGACATTATCCAATCAACCTAAGAGAAAGGGAAATATGTACGAGCAGGAACTAGTATAAAATTTAGCTTAATTTATCTTGTTTTTGCTGGGATGGGAGGTGCCTACCTGGAGGAGGGCGTCGGGGCTGGGAGCATTGGCGAGGGCGTCGGAGAAGGGTTCCCAAGCCTGCGACATCATGCCGCCATCAGAATCGACGATCTTTACGCCGTTATCACCGACGGGGTTGTGCGACGCGGTGATGACCAGCCCCACGGAGGCGCCGCCCAGCTTCAGCGAGCGCAGCGCCGCGACCATACCGGCGCGGCACACCGCGGGGGCCATGGTGCTCCCCTCGGCGCGGAACCCCGCCGTCCCGTAGGAGAACCTTGCGCCGTCGGGGAGAGGGAAGAGTGACGCGACAGCGAGCAGCGCGGCGCGCTGCTCGCCTCCTACTGGGTCTGCCATGGCCATTCGAGCTCAAATTGATCCACGCGAGAGATCACGCTGCTCGCCGGAGGACAGGGAGTGAGCCGAACGGTGAGTCGCCTCGGCCGGAGGTATATCAGATCGGCTGGTGAGCGTGGCGAGGACTACGAATCCAACTCGACGAACCAGATTGCAGTCGGGCGTGCAAGGGAAATCGAGCAAGTGCGCCACGTCAACGGCGACCTCGCTGTCCTGGGAGCGCACCACGACGGACGGGGGCGCGGGAACCTACGCGGAGTGCACCGGCGAACGTAGCGGTGGAGAGGGTCGCCGCAGATGCTGTCGTCGTTGCCTTGGAGGGTCCTCTCGCCGCCCTCGCGACGCGACGCCGTCGTAGATGTAGTCACCGTCGGAAGAGCCCCGCCGCCGTCGCCTTGGGGGGGGCGCTGCAGTGCGACCGCACTGTGGATCCAGGAACCGGCGCCCGTGAGATCGGGGAAGATGCAGGCGAGAGGCGTCGTGGATTGCGGTTGAGAGCAGAGGAGAAGTGATTCGTGTGTGCGTCCGCCCGTCCAATCCCGTGCGTGCCTTGTTATGTGTTGGGCCAGGGAGCACGTGTGTGGGGCAGCCGTGCCGTGCAGCCCATCATGCCTTATTTCGGCCTGAGATACGTGTCGTGCGGCCCATCACTTTTGTGCCAACCCGGCCCATATAATTTTGTGCCAGCCCGGCCCATATAATTTTGTGCCAGCCCGGCCCATCTACTTTTGTGCCAACCCGGCCCATATAATTTTGTGCCGTGCTGCCTGTGCTTCGTGCCGGGATTTTTGGGAAAGTTCGGAGAGGTGGTTGGGTGTTTTCCTTTTACTTTAGGGCAAACTTGGGTGCCACTTCAAGACGTGCAGGTTTTATTGCCCCTTTTTTCCGTTTGAACCAGGTTTTAGAGAACTAGACACGTCGCGGCAGTGGCCATAATAGTTTTGCATTTTTGACTATCTTTTGCTGAACCGGACTGGTTCACAAACCAAGGTCCACCAGTCAGGTGCCTCGAGGGCAGACCACGATGCACGTGAAGCTGACACGGTGAAAGAGAAACAGGAGAGAGGAAACAATAGCGGGGGACATGACGGCCGGCAAGCTCGCCAGCGGCAAGGGCTAGCCGGAGATGGCGGAGCTGCGGCCCTGATGATCGCGAGCATCAGCCTCCGTGCAACTAATGGACATGGGCTAGCCGGAGATGGAGAGCTGCGGCCCTGATGATCGCGAGCATCAGCCTCCGTGCAACTAATGGACATTAGCCTCCTCAATCCTCCTAGTGTTCTTCCACAGAGTAGCAGCCATGGCATGGCACGGCGACCAGTTCCTCCACGCGCAAAGCTTGCCTCGCGCCTCCGTGCAACTAATGGACGCATCGACCTGGCACATGCATGTTCTGCATGACGCTGATCAAGCACCTATGCGCCACACAACCAAACATGCGTCGCGCGCAGCGGAAAACACGGATACGTCCGTTGTGTTGTGCATTTGGGAATACTCATGACTGAGCATTTGGGAATTACATTAGGAGAAGTGAAAAGAAACATTCACAAAAGAATGAATGATTTCGAATAACCAAGAAAACAAATGCCTAAAGTTTGATCTAAAACCCGTGCACCCTGCCCCTTCACCTACAACAAAACCCCAGGAGGCTCCCTGTAGAATCCAACAATACTACGGTTATGCCCCAGCTCCACCACCTCCGTCCTAGTCTCAGTTCTCGCATCATACACCTGCACAACGTTGCCCTTTGTTTCTGGTACCTAGAGCGCGATCTTCCCGTTGTCCAGCACCGCCAAAGGCTGCGCGACGGCCGGATTCACAGTCGCAGTGAACCAGCCGATCCACCCTCGAGCTGCACGTCCTCTCCCGGCCGCGCAGAACCGAGTCGAGACGCAAAGAGTGCGGCATCGACCATGCCTCCTCCTTCGAGTCCGTCAGGGCGTACATGTCCATGGTGTTCTTCCGGTAATTGAGATGGGCCATGATGAGGCGGCCGTTCATCTCGGCTAGGCTCAGTTTTTCCGGGAGTCTGCTGCCCAACGGGCATCGGAGGAGAGTCGGCCTCCACTCCTCCTTCTCGAGGTCGAACGCGGCGACGCTGTCGGACTCGGCGAGGTGGCAGCCGTTGAGGTGGGAGGGCAGGAAGTAGGCGACGCCGTGGACGACCTCTGTGCGCCGGGAGACCGACGACTCGACGCGCATCGGAGGGCTCTGCGTTGGTCGCCAGCGCTGAGGCCGCCGCCGATGGTGAAGACCTCGCACAACTGCTCGCCTCTGACGTCGGTGACGTGGAGCACCTTGTGCTCCCCCGTGGCGGGCACGTAGGCCAACGTGTACGACGAGGTGGTGCAAGTGCGACGTCCGTGTTCGTCGTGCGTCTCGAGTGGTCGGTCGTGGCGCCGGTGGCCGGGTCGAGCACGTGGACTACCCCGTCCCCGGCACTCACCGAGCAGAGCAGCCCGCCGCCCGCGCAGAGATGCTGGGCGCGGCCTCTCCTCAGCCTGTCCAGTCGCCGATAGTGCACCGACCAGCGATAGACTTGGGATTTTACCACCGGCGAAATGTTCGCGGGCAACCAATCCGCGCTACTGATCTGCACTCGAATGAATCGCCGCCGCCAAAACGCCACCCAGCAAGAAGACACCGCCGCCGTGAGGGTAGGGATTGGGTGGGATTTTACCAGCTCTTCAGAAGCCAACCACCACCAATCGGAAGCCGCCGCCGAGGGTTTACTGATACCACTTTGTCAGATCCCGGATGTAATCCCACGATTGAACACAAGAAATTGGACAGATCGGGCCTCAATTTGGGGATTTAACCCGGATTCATCCAGCAATATATATTGTATATAATGTTCTAAAGCACTTAGCAATTCAGAGATAACCAAATCGGCTACAACCCAGCCTTAAATAGGTAACAGCACAGCTGAGGAATTAATGATCACCAACTCAATAAACAGAAAGTATAACGGTGACAAAACTAGACCAGCTACAGAAGATATCTCAGCCGTTGAGCGAACGTCAACTGACGGCAGCGAAACGAGCTACTCGCTTACTGAATTCTTCAGCAAACGCACATGACACTTCTTCAGAAAACTCAGACAGCGTGCTGACAATGCCCCCTCCTCAGCGGGTCCTTGTCCTCAAGGAGCCTGTGCTTGCGCTGCCCAGGCTTGCACGGTGGCCTTGAAGAAGCTCGGAAAAGTGTGCTTGATGAAGTCGGCGTCCTCCCACGTAGCTTCGTTGGGTGAGAGATTTGTCCACTGCACCAACCATTGAACCACCGCGACATTGTTCCGAGGAATTTGGCGAACCTGGAGGACAAGTGCTGGTTCATTGTGGATGGTGCCATCAGGGTGAATTAGAGGAAGATCAGGACTGGGCACTGCCTTGGGTCCCAAATGTTTTTTGAGTTGACTGACGTGGAACACTGGATGGATTTTGACGCCATCCGGCAATAGGAGTTTGTAAACCATATTGCCAACGCGGCGAAGGATTTTGAAAGGACCATAGTATTTACTGTGAAGTTTCAGAGAACCGTGAAAACCAAATGCCGCCAAACGATATGGTTCCATTTTCAGATAGACCATATCTCCTTCGTTGAATTGGCGTTCAGTGCGGTTCAAATCAGCATACTTCTTCATTCGTGATTGGGCCATAATAAGATTTTGTTTGAGCTGGGTGAGCATCGCTTGTTTGGCCTGGAGAAAGTCTTTGGCATCAAGATCAGATGGTCCTGGGATAGACAATTCACTGATGAGAGGCGGAGGAAAACCATACAAAGCTTGAAAAGGACTGATTTTCAACGCAGTATGAAAAGAAGTGTTATACCAATACTCAGCCAATGAAAGCCAAGACAGCCATTTTTTTGGTTCACTGAATGTCATGCAGCGAAGATAGGTCTCCAAACATTGGTTCACTCGTTCAGTTTGACCATCCGATTGTGGATGATATGCAGAACTGTACCACAGCTGAATGTTCATGGATTGAAAGATGTGTTTCCACATAGTGCTAGTGAAAATTCGATCGCGATCAGAAATAATGATGAGAGGAGGACCATGCAGTTTGATAATATTGTCAATGAAAGCATTAGCAACCACTTCCACTGTGTAGGGGTGAGCTAAAGGGATGAAGTGTGCATATTTGGTAAATTTGTCCACTACGACCATGATTACTTCTTTGCCGTGAGAGTTGGGTAATCCTTCGATGAAATCCATGGAAATGTGGGTCCATGCCATGTCAGGAATTGGGAGGGGATCAAGTAAGCCCGGGTAATGGCATTGCTCATGCTTTGATCTTTGACACACAGGACAATTAGCAACCCAAGTCTCGACTGCTTTTTTCAGACCAGGCCAATAGAACAAGCGCTTGATTTTCTGGTAAGAAGCACGCATTCCAGAATGTCCACCCACAGCAGAAGTGTGCAATGCTGCAATCAGTTTGTCGCGAAGAGCAAGATTGTTACCCACAGCAATGCGGCCTTTATACCTGATGACCCCCGAAGTGAATGAATAGGGAGAGGGGTGAGTAGGAGGAGATAATAAAAATTGTTCATATAGAGGCCTGAAGTGATCATCAGAGAGATAACTATTAGATACTTCTTGAATCCATAGGGGCTTCACCTCAGAAATGGCAAGCAAATGACAAAATTTCCTGGAGAGGGCATAAGCCACTGTATTTTCTTTGCCCCTCTTGTATTCAATGGAGAAATCAAATTCCAATAACTTGAGCATTAGCTTGTGCTGAATACCCTCAGCAATGCGCTGGTCTGAAATGTACTTTAAGCTCTGTTGATCAGTTTTGATAATGAGTTGATTTCCCAGAAAGTAATGCCTCCAACGTTTGAGAGCTTCAATAATTGCTAGAGCTTCTTTTTCATAAGTAGAGAGAGCAGCGTTTTTTGGGCAAAGAGCAGTGCTGAAGTAAGCGATTGGTCGCCCCTTTTGCATGATCACAACTCCTAATCCGGAGCCAGATGCATCAGTTTCCAGATGAAATGGAGCAGCAAAATCTGGGAGAGCCAATATTGGTGCAGAAATCAGGGCTTGTTTCAAAGTATTGAAAGCCTTGTCTTGAGATTCTGTCCACTGGAAATGTCCCTTCTTCAATAAATCGTGTAAGGGCCGGCAAATGATCCCAAATTTTTTGATAAATCTGCAATAGTAACCTGCAAGTCCCAAAAAACTGCGCAATTGTGTTACTGTAGTAGGGGTTTGCCAATCAGCAATAGCACGGATCTTGTTGGGATCAGTAGCGACACCGTTGCCAGAGATTATATGACCCAAATACTCAATGTGGGAGACACCAAAAACACATTTGCTCAACTTGGCCACTAAGTGGTGTGTTCGCAGCAGAGAAAGAGTCACCTGGAGATGGTGTAAGTGAGCAGCTGGAGTTGTGTTGTATATTAAGATATCATCAAAGAAGACTAAGATGAATTTCCGGAGGTGAGGAGCAAATATGTCGTTCATCAGAGCCTGAAAGGTGCCCGGAGCATTCGAGAGGCCAAAAGGCATCACCAAGTATTCAAAGTGACCATGATAAGTTCGAAACGCCGTTTTGTGGACGTCTTGCTCATGCATTCGGATTTGGTGGTAGCCCGATCGCAAATCCAGCTTGGAAAAAAATTGGGCTCCATGCAATTCATCCAACAAGTCCTCGATCACAGGAATGGGAAACTTGTTTTTGATGGTCTGGGCATTTAATCTTCTGTAATCCACACAAAGTCTCCAGGACTGATCCTTCTTCTTAACTAAAATAGCGGGAGAAGCATAAGGGCTCTGACTGGCTCGTATAACCTTAGTATCGAGCAGCTGTTTGATTTGGTTTTCCATCTCATCTTTTGTGTGTGGGGTACCCTGTAAGGCCGCACATGAGGAGGTTGAGAATCTGGTAGTAAAGGTATCCGATGATCACATGAGCGGTGTGGAGGTAACTCAGAAGGGGCCTGGAAGACATACTCAAATTGGTCAAGAATCATTTGTATGGATGCAGAAATGGGTGTGGAGTGGGTAGCTGAGAGTTGTAGAGTAGAGGCTTGAAGTAGAAAGCCTGGTGCTCCTTTGTCCAATAGACATGACAGCTCCTCGGGACCAATTTCCTTTAGCTGTTCCAACCCATGGCAAGTTTTGAAGGTGACAGGCAGGACACCATGTTTAGTAATGGAAAATTCATTCAGGTTAAAATTGAAGGAGATAGGACTGTGCAGGGCCAGCCAATCGCAACCTAATATGACATCATGATTAGGGAGATGGAGTACTCGGAATTGGTGTTGAAAAGAATGTTTGGCAATACTGAAGGAGCACTCGGAAATGACAGAGTTAGACACCAGAGTCCCTCCACCGGCCACTGAAATACATCGGTCCAGAGCCGGACAAATAACACAATTAGATTTGAGAGCGAATGCTTGATCCATAAAGGTGCCATTGCTGCCAGAATCAACGAGTGCCACTGTGGTAAGGCCTCCTACTGAAATGGTGACACAAGGAGATGCGGATGTTGGAAACCCATGCAAAGCTTGCAACGATAAGTGCAGAAGTTGGTCGGTAGTGTCTGGAGTGTCGGCCTGCTGGACAGTATTCAGATCCTCAGAATGATCTTGCTGATCCGCTGACTCCTGGTGTTCCCCCTGCAACATGTTAATGAGGGGAATTTTGGTGCACTTGTGGCCTGGCATCCATTTGTCCCCACAACGCCAGCATTCGCCAGGTTTCCGCTGTCTGGAGGACTGAGGGGTGATGTTATCAGGTTGGCGCTGACCAGGAATGGGTGGGAGCGAAGGTTTCCCTGGGAGAACAGCTGGAGTACTGAACTTGTGGAAGGTTGAGACATAGGTCTGATATGGTTTTTTGGGAGGGTAGCACGGCTCCAAATCCTTCGCCAACCAATAAGCTTCAGTTAAACTAGGAGGACGCAGAGGGCGCAATTGGTATTTGATGCCATCTCGTAATCCATTGACAAAGCAACGAACAAACCACGCTTCAGAAATGTCAGGATTCTCATCAGAAATTGTGGCCATGAGCTCCTCAAACTGCTCAGCATATTCAGTAACGGTGAGGGAATTGAATTGATCAACCAATTGATAGGCACTGTGGCCAGAAAAACGGTGAGTGAGCATCTCACAGAAGACAGTCCAGGAGGGTGGGTGTTTAAGAATCTTGGAGCGTCGTAACCAAACATCAGCTCGGCCGGTGATGTACAGGAGAGCGATTGACAATTTATACTCGTCAGGTGTGCCGGTCATCTGGAAACATTTTTCACTTTGACGAATCCACTCGATTGGATTATCGCCATTGAAACGCGGGAAGTCGAGACGCGGGCCTGTGGTAATAGATTTGAGAAATTGAGCTCGCATGTCATGTTCATAATCTTTAGAGTACTGAGCCCAAGGATCGCGGGGGTGACTCGGTGAAGGAAAGTTGTGAGTACCACTTGCGTTGTCGAGGCCCGGATGATGGTGAGATTGGCCACGGGCAAGGAAACCAGGAGGAGCAGAGCGGCGAACTGGAGGTATTGGATCCTGGAACTGTACCCGGCGTGTGATGTCCTGCTCATAAGCCAAGCGCCGGCGAAGGGCCGCTAAATCCAACGCCTTCTGCTGTTCGATGGTCAGGCCCGGCGGATCCGGAAGTGGGGATGGTGGTGTATCATCCTTGTCCTGGATATGAGCAGAAGTACCCGAAATTCCCGCATTGAACTCTGGTTTCAATGTGTTCATCACATCGGCGACACCCAGAATCTGCTGGCCCAAATCACTCAACGCCTTGTGCACCCCTTCAAGTGACAGATGGAATTGATCTTGCTTGCTGGTCATCTGCTGTAATTCTGAACGAATCGAGAGAACGTCCTGTTGGGTGTCGAGGACGTCTTGCTTGAGAAGCTGGAATTCCGCCACGTGGTCGTCGCCATCAACGGAATTTTGGTGCTACGTCCCATGGTGACGATCGGAACGACGGAGAGAGGATTTTACCACTAGAGATCCAGCAACCAGGCTCCGCAGTCCGATCCTGCCGCCGCCACGCGCCCGCGCCACCGATAGTGCACCGACCAGCGATAGACTTGGGATTTTACCACCGGCGAAATGTTCGCGGGCAACCAATCCGCGCTACTGATCCGCACTCGAATGAATCGCCGCCACCAAAACGCCACCCAGCAAGAAGACACCGCCGCCGTGAGGGTAGGGATTGGGTGGGATTTTACCAGCTCTTCAAAAGCCAACCACCACCAATCGGAAGCCGCCACCGAGGGTTTGAACCATGCTCTGATACCACTTTGTCAGATCTCGGATGTAATCCCACGATTGAACACAAGAAATTGGACAGATCGGGCCTCAATTTGGGGATTTAACCCAGATTCATCCAGCAATATATATTGTATATAATGTTCTAAAGCACTTAGCAATTCAGAGATAACTAAATCGGCTACAACCCAGCCTCAAATAGGTAACAGCACAGCTGAGGAATTAACGATCACCAACTCAATAAACGGAAAGTATAACGGTGACAAAACTAGACCAGCTACAGAAGATATCTCAGCCGTTGAGCGAACGTCAACTGACGGCAGCGAAACGAGCTACTCGCTTACTGAATTCTTCAGCAAACGCACATGACACTTCTTCAGAAAACTCAGACAGCGTGCTGACACATGTCCACGAGGTTGACGTCAACGTGGCATTCGTCGGCGACGTAGCAGATGGCGATGGCGAGGAGGGAGCCCGTCGGGTGGCAGCGGGACGAGTGGGCGGCGACGAAGAGCGGGTCGGAGAGCATGGACCGTCCGTTAGATAATTATGTGATCGAATGACTTAAGACCCAAAGGGCAGCATAAGTAATTACGAGATTAAGACTGTAATTAAGGATTAATTATGTGTGATTGAGGGCTAAACGTAAATATGGTTAGATCCCAAATCAAAGAAGCGTTATACATAGAGAGAATAGCTCTGCACTTAATTAATCAAGGATTAACTGGCACCGATATTGAACCGCTCCAAACCAATCTAGTAAGCGTTTTTCATTGACTTGAAGATCACCCACGCTACCGGCACACACGCTAGTACCATGACCGAGTACCCTTCTTTCCTTACATCGATTACGGAAATGGCTTCACTAGATTCAGATTAATCTATGTAATTCCACACTAATTACGATTCATGTTTATGAGATTAGATTTAGGTTGATACTTAGATCACCATAATCATGTTTATCATTTGATATCAGAGCACATGTTTGATTTAATCCCATGAATCGAATTAGAGATTGGCATGTACATCTCCTAGATTAGTTAGAGTAGAGGAATTCTTAGCATCGGCATACCGCGGGTCACCACATGCATCAAGTCATAGCTGCATGCATTAGGCCTGCATTGCCTGAGTCCCTGTGCTAGTTGGATGCAGGGTTTCTAGACCTCCCATCAGCGGTGCCGCCGCTTGTCGCGCTGCCACCGCGCGCATCGCATTGGCATCTCGCTGCCATGCGCCCTAGGGGCAACGTGTCTTGCTGCCACGCGCCCTAGGGCAACATGTCCTGCCACCACGTGCGTTAGGGCGGCACTCCCCGCTGCCACACGCATTCGGGTGACGCTGCACCTTCGCCGCTAGCCGCCCGCTTGTCGCCACTGAACCCTTGCCTCCGGCACCACTGCCCGCATCGCAATTGTTTAGATCTAGGCAGTGTGTTAACCAAATCGGGCGATTGGGGATTATTGCAATTAGGGTTAGGGTTTTTTCAACGAGATATAAGCGGTGCTACCGCTGACTGAACTGTGGGCTACTGCGCTGCTTGTTAGGCCACATCGCTTAACCGTGCCACACACTGCGCGTAACTGGTCCGCGGGATGCACATAAGAACTAGGTCTTTTGGTATTTGTCAGTCTCTAGTTTATTGCTCAGTATTTACCTCTATTGTATTTTGCATCTAATTGTTTTGTTGCTTAATAATTATGATTATCTATGACCTCGCATAGCTGCCTACCATGTTTACCGAAAAGAAGATGATCAAAGCTTATCAGGCCTTCCTCCCACCGGAGTTCCTATGGGCAGTTAAGTTTAAACCAGTTTTTACACAAGCCGAAGCTAAAAAAAAAGGGCCTTTATATGCTTCGTTTATTAGATATATACCAGCAAGCTGAACGTGCTTTGCTACTAGAACGTCAAACACAACCTGTAGTGAAATAAAACAAAGAGCAGAGCATTGTTAAACCAGAACAAGATAGTAACATGATAGAACAAGAAATGACTTCGTTCTTACTTCCAAATGCTTGTATATGACACGATGTAAGCAGAGCAGCTTCAATATATATGCTCCACTTTTCGACCATCCCAGCCAGTTCCCTGGTATATTTGATGAGATGTACCTTATTACTCCTCTTCTAAGGAATCATACATTCATTTCTAGTGCATAGCACAGCTTAGAATTACCCACGTTCTAAGGCGTAGGCGTGTGTGTATTCGAACATTAAGTAGGGGACTGGATGGATGCGCCGATTGACATGGTGCAGCTGGATGGACGCGACAGCAGGGAGTGGACGGTTTGGGTACTTGGTCGAATAGGTAGGTGGCGTCGCGCGCGTGGCAGATTCAAGGAGCAGCCCCCGGCCAGTGACTTCGGTTCCAATAAAGGCAAACAGGATGGGATGGGAGAAATTAAGGACCTGTTTGGTTGGGCTGTGGCTGTTGACAAAGCTGCTGTTGGCTGGCTATTTGAAAAAACTGATGTGGCTGTGAAAAAGTGAATACATGTCTTTTGGTTGATTCAAACTATCTACAATATTTTAGAAAATGAGCACAGAAACTTCAGCATATTGCAAAAAGCTGGTAGAAAGCAGCTTTTTTAAACAACTGAATTTGCACTGCAAAGTCCACAGCTACTGTTAGCAAAAATTACTAAAAAAACTGGCTATTTGGTTGAGCTATAACTTTTTTTTAGTAAAAAACTGTTAAAAAGCCCAACGAAACACCCCCTAAAAGTATGGGCGCGCGTGGAGGCGCGAAGAGGGCATTCGATGCCCTCAACAGCGGTGAACAACGTAGGCGGGCGCAGCGGCGGTGGGGTGGAGCAGACGTGGGGTGGCATTGCATCTGACGCGATGGGGTACTCTCCCGTTGCGGAGATTTGTCCAAAAGCACGCGACTCCACTTTGATGGAGTATTCCAACAGTAGCTCGCGCGCCAATTTCGCCAAACGGCACTCCGGCAAGGTGAGAGTAGGCCCAGTGGCCGGGTTAAGTACCCAGACGCCCAAGGAATCAAACTCTAGTGAAGGTGATGAGGTCGAGATGGGTGGGCACTAGGCAGCACTCGGATGACATCCTCAATGCTTGAAACAATGACACTGGGAGACTTGTCCACCAAATCAATGTCACGCTCAATGCTTCGGATCCGCCTAAGGACGTTGCCGGACAAGTCCGTCGACATCATTCTTGTGGTAGGTGAGAGCGAGGAGCGGGGTCATGTGGCGGGACTAGTGCGCCCCGACGAAGAACGGGTCGGAGGTGAGGGCGCGCCACGCACGGCAGACGGCGCGGAGGAGGCAGAGGTCCTTGCGCGGGACGCGCGGCAGGACCTCGTACAGCGCGTCCGCGGGCAGGTCGCCCGAGCTGGAGGCACTGCGGCGCAGCTTCGAAGACGCCATCGCTGTAAGCAAGCGAGGCCACCAAATTGACGATGGATTGAGATCGGGTCGTGTAACGGGAGGAGGAGAAGGGGGTGGTCTTACCGAGAGCGCCGGCGGAGGGTAATCAGCCGGCTAGGCAATCGGCAGGTCGCCGGAGACGAGAAGGGCGGAGGGGAAAGCGGCGAGGGCTCACGGGCTCACGGCGATCAGTGCCTCAGTGCGGTCGAGGAATTTGGTGGCGTTTGGGCTTCACAACAACTGAAGTGCGATGGGGACAGCAGTTAGGGCCCCTGGTGCGATGCCCATTCAAGCCTATTTGCGTTCGTCTACTCCCAGGCACAGGCAGACAATGACACAACCATCGTCCTTGATAGAAAAATGGCGCAAATACTTTGTTCCATATTACTACTCTAATATAATGCATGAGCATGCATTACTTAGGAAGCTCAGGATCTAATATGAGCGGTTTTATAGTTCATGATTCAAATCGGACTAATCACCATAGTTCGAAGTTTATGATGGACTTATTTCTATTTGATAGTAAAGCTTGCTTGAGATTTCCACAATAATAGTTCTCTTTAGTGTTGACTCAAGATGATAAAGAGAGGCACAAGATCAACAACCAACTATACCTTTGTACGTGTCCTCGCCATGCTTGTTTTGTTTTTATTTATACAGTGCCCAGCTTCTTTGAGAGAGAGAGAGAGAGAGAGAGAGAGAGAGACATGTGGTCCAGCATGATCAGATAATTTCTTTGAAGTCAATTTCAATTTCTCTCTTTTTTTTATCTTTATATTTCTCACTCTACAAAACTTCCTCCAAAATTAATTTCTTCTACACTTTCCTTCAACCATGTGAACATATTTGTTCAAGAAAAGCGTTTCATGCTCTTGATTCTTGTATAATTAGGTCCTCTTTCGAGAAGGTAGGATTATTGGAGGAATTTTCAAGGAATAAAATCTATAAGAAAATTTCCCATATAGCCCTAATTAAAATAAGGGATAAAATAAACTAATGATGGAGTTGGGCACGGCTGCAAGCATCAAAATTGTGTGATTCGGTAGGAACTTTCGTGAGATTGGCGGATGTATTACTGGTCTTTGTAAATTGTAGGGTGTGCCGGGGGAGCGTGGCTTTTTGGCGTACGGTGACGCGCACCGTTATTATTCTGCTAGTTCAGATGGGAGTTGTGATGTATGCCTTGTATCTACTGGTTATTAGATAAATACGAGATAAATTTAGTACAAACGTATGAGTGTAAGTGTGCTAGCTAGAATTAAAAGCTTGTCAATTCATTTAGAAGAAGAGAATGTGTGCCTTGAATATAAAGGAGAGTGCTGAAGAAGGGTAGTTAGAGAGTGAGTTATTCAATGGAAATGTACCTGACAATACACATGTCATTTATTACAGCTGATGTAGGAAAAAATGACACATTATTAGTCCATGGGTGAATAAAGCAAGATGGAGCAATAAATTATCAAAATATATTACATTAATAGTGCTAAACGACCAACATCGATATTATACTGATTAAAGGAAGAATTAGACTAAGATTCGAGGATATAAGACAAGGGTTCATATGACAAGAGTACATAAGTGGTTCAAAAACAAGCTCAAAATGACTAGCTATAATATATGCTCAAATCGTACGGACAAGGTACATCAAGAGCGTAATCCTCCCTCCTACTATTAAGATGTTTGTAAGCACGGTGAGCACGGTGGTATTTGCATTCTCTATTTTTTTAAAGGGAGTGTCTATTTCTAAGTCGACTTAGAGATAGTTATTTCTAAGTCAATGATTCTAGACGTTGATTCTTGATCCAATGATTAATTAGGTAGTTACACATTTTAGACATCATGTGCAACTTTAGGTTTAGAAATGTGTAACTGAGTAGAATTGAGCAGTTGCACATTTTCTATACCTAAGTTATACATTTCTTTTTGTGCAACTCAAGTGTAGAAAATGTGCAACTCAGGCAACTAAGAAATAACAATTTCTCAGTCGTCTGAGAAATAGCAATTCCCTTTTTAAAAATTCAAAAATCACACACTAAAGATTTGAAAAATATGAAAAAAATTCTTACATGTATATTATGGAATAAAGTATACACAGATAAATTTTGGTGAAAACACATGTCTATTTGTGACCTGTGGAAAAAAATAAATGTGTGTCCTTTTTCATACACTACTATTCATGTTTGTCCAATATGTTTTCTTGTTCTTTTGCACAGGTTACAATAGTCAAAATTTTCCACAAAAATTTATCTGTATATAGTTTATTCCATAATATATGTATGAATTTTTTCAGATTTTTTCAAAACTTTCATGTGTGATTTTTGGATTTGTGAAAATAGTGCGTGCATGTGCCACTATGTGCACAAAATCCTCACTGTGTGCACAAAAATTCAGAATGAAGTATACATAGATAAATTTTGGTAAAAAATATATCTGACGATGACATGGCACCCTGGTATCATCAAGGAGGACGAATCCGGCCCTCTGGCCATAGGGCGGGCCGGGCCGACTACTCGGAGTCCGACTTCTACACGGGGGCGCCTCATCAACGTGGAGTACAAGACATGGACTGATACCTGCCCGGCATACCCGGAATCCGTTGTAACTAATTAGAAAATCAATCTGTTAACCGATCCGGACTCTTGTAACCCTATTCTGGTCGCCTATATAAGGCCTAGTAGGGGACCTCCGATTGGTAAACTCTTTAGTCATAGACAATCTCCAATGTTTCATAGCTCAAGCCACCTCGAAATTGATTCTCTAGGGCTTGCGGCACTCGGGATTCAAGTTATACTAGCCACCAAACACAGGACGTATGGTATTACCTCTCCGCGAGGGCCTGAACCTGTCTAAATCCTGTCTCCCGTGTGCATCCATCTGGATTTGCTGTGCTCACACCGCCCCGTATTCAGTATTGCCAGAATAATACTCCGACAGTTGGCGCGCCAGGTAGGGGCTGTGCGCATAGATCCATCTGAACAGATCCAGACGGGTTTTTTCTTCGGCAACGGCGACTTCGCTCCAGGTCGGGCCGTGAGTTTTGGCCCCCAGGACTCCGTCACCGATCCTGGACAGCTTTTCTGACTCGAAAAACTCAATTTCATCGTCGACAAGCTCGGCAAACTCCACCTCTGCGACTCGGCGCCCGGCCAATCGGCAGAGGCTTCATCATATTTCTCACCCGGACTCTCGTTCGAGTCAGTGGCTTCAGCAAGCTTCACCTCTGCGACTCGGCTTCCAGCCAGTCGGCGGAGGCTTCACCGCCTTCCCACTCGGACTCTCGTTGGAGTGGATGACTTCGGTGGCCATCTCCAAGGACGAGGTCACGCGAAAGATGGATCTACTGCTCGGGCATGGGTCTTTACCCGTCGAGTAGAGATCTCGACTGGTCGATACGATCGAGTCCCTTCTACCCGTCCTCGATTACGACTCGGACGGCTTCGAAAGTTTGGGAAGCCACCATCCTTCTCGGGAGGACTTCATGGCGGACTCGGATGCGCCGTATGTTGCCGCCCGACTACGCCCGGGGGCTTACCGACTGAAGGATAAAGACGGCAACCTCATCGACAATGCCTGAAACATTGAACAACTAAGTCGCTTCTATGCTTAAGCTTTGTACTTTCATAATTTAAATGAATAAATATTTCCTTGCTCCATCCGAGTAACTTTTTGGGTTTCCTGACTTACCTGCTATGCACGCTCACGGCTACACATAGTGAACACTCGAGAGCTACACCACACCGGGTGCACCCAGGCGCACTCGGACTCTTCTCTTTCAACAATTATTTTAGTACTATGTAAATAGCCCGGCGTTAACTCTTCGTCTTCGATCGCCGGTCTACGCCACAACCCCGCGCTACACGGGAAACAACCCACAGCTAATCTCAACACAATGGGGGATACGACGGGTCGGCAAGAGCACACACAAATGGCTAACTTACACACGAATGAATTTTTACGAAAGAAGGGGTTAATAAGACACAGAACAAGTTAACCAAAACATACATAATTAAGTTACACTCGGCCTTCCCGAGTACTTCACATGTATATGGAACGGTTCATGTGTTTTTTCCCTACCTTTTCAGGACAACGCTGTCAGCACTGGTATCCGCCGACTGGGCTTTCTCCATCAGCACGGGGACCTCTTCATCGACAATGTCGGCAGCAAAGTTACTCGGCAAGCTCCGACTGAGCAGACATGAGTCGGGGGCTTACCAGCGGCGGCGTCCTGAGTTCTCTTCAGAGAGGGCTCGGTGGCGGCTTTCTCCACCTCAAGCTGCCGAGCACTCGGCCTTGCGCTGACCGAGTCGGTCGAAGGCGGGAAGATTATCAAGACCCTCCACTCAATTCCTCGAACCAAGTAGAGGCTCGGGGGCTACACCCTCTAGGTGCACTGTGAAAGATCATCTAGGCCTTAATATGGTTTTGATGGTTAATGGCAACTTAAACTGGAATCTAATGTTTACAATGAGTGTAAGCAGAGTTTACAGGTTCCATGAAGAAGGATTATCCAGTGAAGGATGGTCACCAAAAATGGTACAAGGTGGTTTCAAGGACAAAGAGATGGCTGTGCTAGGCAGCTGTGTCACAGCTGAGAAGAAGCCGGTGCTGTGCAGGGAGCTGCAAGCAGGGTGATGGTGGCTTGATGCGTCAAGGACCGTGACTTCAGTTGGTGGCAGGTAAAGTCTAAATTTGCTAATTTCTTTGAGTCCATAGGAATCACCCGTACTATCAAGAGGGATGAATCAGTAGCAGTTGTCTAAGGGAACCTTGCTCATTGCTCAGAGTGTTGGTCAAGGAGATTGATGCTTTGAGGTCAATTGCCCTGTGTCAATAGCTTTGCACAAAGTATGAAGCTGTTTTGTGTCAGTGCTCTGCAGTACTAACAGTGAAAACCCTAGAGCTTTAGGCACCTGTGTGACATAGCTGTGTCACAGGTGGTCTTTCGCTCTATGACACAGGTACATCTCTGTACCAGGGGAGAGCTTAAAAATGCTAAGGTACCTGCACTGCGATAGGCGGTCTGATGTGTCAGAAGTTTGTCGGAGGTTCTCTCCTTATAGGTATTAGAGTTTGTCGTATGCTGAGGGCATGTCATGTGCCAGGACCGGGCTGAGTAGTGCGGCTATCAGCTAAGGGTTCACCTGTGTGTGCCGCCGGTGACACAGGTGTCGGTCTGCCTGAGCCGGGTACAGTTGGGCGTAGTGTGTAGCTGTGTTACCGGTGGCTGACACCAGTGGTTCACTTAATCCTACGTGGCAACAGGGTAACGGTCAGGTGCCTGAGGACCCTATATATAGGGGACTAGGGGAGGACTTCGTCCTCAACCTTGCTCAAACCAGTGAATCACATACGACCGTTGCAAAGCCTCCAACCACTCAACAAGAGCTAAAAGCCGAAGGGTCAGTCTGAGTGAGTGTGTGAGCTTTGAGCACGAGCAAAGGTTCCTCCAAGAGATTGCTGCTGCATCATCTGTTACTCTTGGAGTGTCTACTCCTAGACGGGTGTAGGAGTTGCTGATATCATCTAAGCTTGTGAGGGTTGAATCAGTAAGTTTGTGAAGGAGCATCGAGGTCATCCTGCTGCAAGGAAAAAGGACCTCCACAAGCAAGGAAGAGGCCTGAACGTCAGGTACTCGGAGGACAAGCACGATTCAGTGCTGACTATCTCTTCGGAGTAGTCTCTCCAACGGAGACATACCTCTCTGAAAAGAGTAGGGAACTTCGGGATAAATTCATTTGTCTCTCTCTGAGTGCTTAGCCTATTTCCTCTAGCAGTTATATTCATTGCATGCTTATATGATCTGAGATATTCTTGTTTATCTGATTCAGATCTACTTTATACCTGCTTAATCTGCTTTGTGCCTGCTTGTACTAGCTGTGTCTCAGGTGTTATAGATATATCATCTTGTTTACCTGTCTTAGTCACCTGTGTCACAGTCACATTACTTGCTTACCTGTGCTAGGTTCTTAGATCACCTGTGTGACCCACCTGTGTGACAGCCATGTGCTATTTTACTTGTTATATTTCACCTGTGTTAGGAACCTGTCACACAGACAATTAAATCTGATGATCTGCTAAGTCAATAACTAGTTAACAAGATTAAAACTAAGTAATTTTAATTAGCCTCCTATTCATCCCCCCTCTAGTCGGCACCCTTGGTCCTTTCATACTGTTCATGCCCTGAGAGTGAAATCTACGGAAAGGCAAGTAAACCAGCTACTCGGGAAGAGTCATTGAAGACCCTCCACTCGGTTCCTTGAACCGAGTAGAGGTTCGGGGGCTACACCCTCTGGGTGCACTGTTCGTGCCCCCAGAGCGAATACTACAGAAGACAAAGGAGCCTCCGCCCGACTATCCTAGTCGGCCGAAGGTTCGGGGGCTACTGACGATGACATGGCACCCTGGTATCATCAAGGAGGACGAATCCGGCCCTCTGGCCATAGGACGGACCGGGCCGACTACTCGGAGTCCGACTTCTACACGGGGGCACCTCATCAACGTGGAGTACAAGACATGGACTGATACCTGCCCGGCATACCCGGAATCCGTTGTAACTAATTAGAAAATCAATCTGTTAACCGATCTGGACTCTTGTAACCCTATCCTGGTCGCCTATATAAGGCCTGGTAGGGGACCTCTGATCGGTAAACTCTTTAGTCATAGACAATCTCCAATGTTTCATAGCTCAAGCCACCTCGAGATCGATTCTCTAGGGCTTGCGGCACTCGGGATTCAAGCTATACTAGCCACCAAACACAAGACGTAGGGTATTACCTCTCCGCGAGAGCCTGAACCTGTCTAAATTCTGTCTCCCATGTGCACCCATCTGGATTTGCTGTGCTCACACCGCCCCGTATTCAGTATTGCCGGAATAATACTCCGACAATATCCAATTGTGACATGTGGAAAAAAAATAAATGTGTGTCTTTTTTAACACTACTATTCATGTTTGTCTAATGTGTTTTTGCATAGGTTGTAAAGTCATATGTTGTCACCAAAATTTATCTGTGTATACTTCATTTATAATATATATGTATAAATTTTTTTAGATTTTTTATATTACGAAATGAAATATACATAAGTAAATTTTGGTGAAAATATATGCCCACCTGATCGTTCTATTGGGCTTGAGAAATAATGTGAGGGAAGCAAGCGAGCGAGCGAGCGTCGCGACCACTTCATTTAAGCCTCTGACCAAGCTCCCTATGGGAAGCTCGCATGAAAGGAATGAAATGTTGTATCGTGGTGGACACTGGTACATCAAGTATGGACAATAAATATTTCAAAAATACAATCTTTAAATTAGAATGGATAGATTATATTTCCAACTATACATTACAAAGGACGAGTCTTGAAGTGTGTGGACGAACGAAATAATAAGGACACCTAACAACGTGGTCACGCAGTGACTTTTCAGGTCAAAACCAGTGAGGATTTTTGGCGCCATTTTCAGGTCAAAGCGAGTGAGGATTTTTGGGGCATGGTGGCGCTTGCCATTATTATCTTGGCCGTATAGATGGAAGTTGGGATCGGTGTCTTTGCTATATAAGTACGTTGCTGCTTTTTATAGTGAATACATGCAAAATATAGTAGCAAGGTATGAATGTAAGTGTTAAAGGCAGCATTAAAATGCTATTAGTTCCTTTAGAAGAAGACGAAGAGAGGAAATATATGTAGATGTGCATCGAGCGCATTTATGATATGATGGCATTCATAAGCATTGAATCAGAGTAGCATTTACATTGAACTTGGTGATACATTTAATAATAAGGTAAGGAGCGGATGGAGTAATAGCATGTATAATTAATTCCGGTAGTTGAAGGGTGAGTGTATTGACTGGTACATAAAAAATTAAACATTTTAGTCCAAAGGGGATGTAGTGTGATGTATGGTACGAGAGAAATAAAATATTAATGACAAACTACAATATACTCAAAGCCTAATATTGCAGGATATAAGACAGGATTCATATGACCAAGAGTCTGTTACATAACTGGTTAAACTAACTACACTCAAAGCCTACAGACCAAGTACATCAAGAGGCCAACATGTTTCGGGGTGAGCACGGGACATTTGCACTCATTAGATTTGACCATTTTTAAAACCATATATATATATATATGTTTAAAAAATCTAAAAATTCATATATATATATATATATATTATGAAATGAAGTATATACAGGTAAATTTGGGTAAAAAGTATATTCATTTGTGACCTGTGAAAAAAAAATGTGTGTCCTAATTACCATATTTGTAAAAAGGACACACATTTATTTTTACACATTTGTTTCATTTGGAAAAAGGACACATATTTTTCACAGGTCATAAATAAAAGTATGTTCAAACCTAATAGTTGCATGTGCCTCCGTGCTCACCCTGTAACCATACCTGCACCTGAAGATGAACTTTGCGACATTAGAAAATGGTAGGGAAGCAGGGAATGAGATGTGAGGTGGAAGAGGAAAACTGGTATATTTATTTCATATCGAAGTGCTGTACAGAAGATGGTAAAAGTAAATCAACGGTGTATGGATGTCATAAATGTGCACCTACTCCACACAATGGCACAAAAATTGAAAGAATCATTCTACAGATATAGACACATATCTTCTCGATATGAAAAGAAGATATTTCACAATACAATGTTCTAATAAGAAATGAAATATTATACATCTAACTACACTCGGAAGGAGGAATCTTAAAGTAGATGAACGAAACTAATAATAAGGACACGTGACGACGCGAGCACCTAGTGACATTCCGGGTCAAAGCATCAATCAAAGTGGACTGTACCTCCTGGAGCCCGGGCATCCATTACTATCACCACGCTGTATCTATAGTAGTATAGATATGCACGTGTCCCGCGCCCGTCCCCCGCCTCCGCGTCCCCGTCCCCGTCCCGGTCTTCCTCCCACATCCTAGCAGCTGCGTGCATTAACATAGGACGGACTCGCCTTCCCTCGCATTTCCAGGGCCCTGGTGTAATGATGTTTGCCCAAGCAAGAAGTAGATCTATGGCGTCCCTTGCAACTGGGGTTAATGTCCGCGCGGTGGCACGCCACCTCTACATTTCTGGCGTGGTCGGTGGTCCATGCGTGTTGGTCGATCTGTCAATCACATGTGGTCCTCGGATAAATCAGTTTAAGAAACGATTTGATTTGTCGCGTTTTTAATTCTCGCTTTGTATATGGGTTCCACGGGCGATAGCGTCTTCTTATCTTTGCATGGCAGCTACAACGTTTGGTAGCAGCTACCTGCCAAGATCGAGACAATTTATTGTTCTTGTTGCAGGACATGTCGAGCCTGTTGGTTAGGATCGGGAACTTTATCTGGCTAGCTTTGTTCTGCTCCTAAGTACATGATGTATGTACGAGATGATATAAGTTCCTCATACATCATTCTAAATCAAAAGTGGTGGTAAAATAGTAATATTACCTTTTAATTATTTCTTTATCCATCTCCATGTCTTTCTAAATACAATTACTCGTCATATTAGAATAAATAATATTTATTGTTAAAGTGATATTGATACAAGCAAATTAGCAAGCTTATGACTAAAAGTATATTAAAAATATAGAATAACTTATATTTTGAGAAAAGTTAAAGAGACTAAAAAGAATCTAAATTAATTTTAGAAGAGAGGGAGTATTACTCACCGTGCTTTGGCTTAGGACTGCTGAGTACTGAGGCGCAGCTACCTGCCCGCCTACTGCCGCTGCCAAGTCTGATGGTGCTCTCGCTGCCACTGCTCCGAGAGGCCAGGTGTCGAAAGGGAGGGGAAGACCACCAGAAGCAGCTCACAGTCAGCTCGCCAGAATACCCCAATTCACACACATCACGCTTGAGGAGAGAGAACGCGATCTATATACTATGTCACAGCAGCATGCCTCCATAGATCATCATCATTTACTCATAGCAGAGGAAATGGGCATACAAAAATCACGCATGAGCAGTGCCGCTACACAGCTAGCTGCTAGTTCAAGCCGTAGTAGGAGGGCAAGGAAAGAAATTGCTGAGTAAAAAAGGAGCAGGGGCTGCAGATCGAGCCAGAGCAGGCAGCGTGTAGGCTAGGGAGCAGGGAGCGTTCCTCATCAACTTTCTCCTCGCTTTTATCGGGCGTGGGTCAGAGCTGCCGTTTGCAGGAAGCAGATGCGTGCGGCACGGAGGCGACAGCCCCACTCCTACATGCAGCGCCATCACCGGTAGCAGCCTCTACTTCTACATCCCTGCCCTGAGCGCGCCTGGGGACCCGAGCGATCGCCCGCTTGCTTGTTCCATTAGTACCACGCTCGCTCGTACCATCTCCTTCCCCCTACTCACGAGCGCCTCAGCCACCATTGCACGGCACTGTATCGGGGTAAATGAGCCGTACGCACGCCGTAGGCGTGGTGAAGAACAGACCTATTCGGTTTCGACACCGAGGTTCAGCTCAGTCACATTGGAAATAGTCCAAAATGCATACCGTTTTGCTAATCAGGACATGTTAGAACTTAGAACCTCGCAATGCCCTGCCCTAAACGTACGCTAGTTGGATTAATTGATCCGTGCAATCAGTGGCACTGTGCAGGCAGCAGCCGATTGATCGTCCACTATAGGCACGATGTGTATCCAGGCCATGGACCGGGCTACGGCGAGGGTAGGGCCTGGAGAGATTGTTACTATTCGATGTGTTTGAGTATTCTCCCTTCTCTTAGGAACGACCATTACCCTCGTCCAAACCCATACATATGCTGATTAGTGTATGAGTGAGAATGTAATATGAGTTGCAAATTTGGTGAAAGAGGGTAAATAATCAATTAGCAATTTTACTAACTAAAACTAAGAGCAGAGGTTCAAGCCCTTGTTCTTGCAAAAGAATTTCTTTCGAGAAATGCCTTTATGTGATATTTTTGTTGTAGTGACTCACCTGCAGCATCCCTACTTAAAGGCGCAATTTTCTGGTAAACTTTCTATTATATGTACCATTTTTCTGAAATTCACGCAAAATATAAAGCGTCTGTGCGGTTTTGCGTTTTACCCATACTGAACCGGGAAACTCTTTTTTACCGTGCCCGCCACATGCCGTATATTTTAGGATACGTACGTACAGATTCCACCTCCTTGTATTTTCATGTATTTTACACAATTCTTGCTATTCTTATGGAACTTTTTATTATGTCTCATCATCTCTCTCCTTATCCCATCTTCAGCACCCATTCATAGGTCAGCAGCCAAGATACCAAGTCAATATTAATGGACTTCCCCTGTTCTTCTTTCCTGCTACTCTTGCTTCCTTCCATGCTCTACATCTCCTACCATATCGCATGACTCTGGCCAAGAAGAAGCCAACCACCCATGGCCTCAGATCCTACCCGCTACTCGGGCACCTCCTGGTGTTCCTCAAGAACCGCCACCACTTCCTCGACTGGTCGATTGAGCTCATCGTCGGCAGCTCGGACCTGAGGATGACCACCGGCATCGTCACGGCCAGCCCTGCCGACGTTGAGCATGCGCTATGCACCAACTTCTGCTGGCCGACCTCCCCGCCTAGACCCGATCGGCCACATCTCTTGCTCTCTCTCACCTCTTTCTCGGCGAGCCTTAGCGCCTAGCGGCGGAGCCGTCCATGGCTTGACCAGACGAGGACGTACCTACTGGATCCGACCTCATTGGAGCTCCAGAGCCTCCAGCGGCGGCGCAAGGGATAGCGACTGTGGTGGACACCATGTGCAAGGGGAGCTGCATCTCCAGATCGAGCACCATGGTTCTGTTCTTGGGTGATTCCATCTAGCTCGGCTCCCTTGCAGCCGGTTCCAGGATGTGTTAAGCCAGATGTTTGCTCGTTCTTTTCAGCCACAGCTCTATTTTTATTAGTTTTCAGATTTATGTCATGTATGTATGGAAGCTTGCTAGCCGAGATAAAAGGATTATGGTGTGCTTGTCTTGTTCTTGGTGTTAGTTTACTAGTCTGAAATTATGGAAAGAATTGTTATTAAATTTGTTTTTAGTGGGGATTTGGAGGCACAAAATCGCTGAATGTAGTTAGAAGTATGTACATGGTCGCTAAATGCAGTTACTTTTAGCATTAGTTTGGAGATTTGATATTCTTTTATTCCAAGATTAGCTCGTCCAAGAATTTGGCAATCCTTGGTTAAGGAGCAACGTGTTGTCAATTTGTTACTGTAGCTTGGACTTTTATCCTTTCCAAAGATTATCTGTCAACTATTAGGTGTTGGTTGTTTGTGCAGGAATTTGACCGGGAGGTGTTTCAACTTTGAAACAAGATGAAAATATATATGAAAAATCAAATAGCTTTACAAGATTAATCTATGAAGCAGCTATTAAATGACTGGAATATCTTTCAAACTTGAGTGAAACCACACGACAAACCGGAACCAGAGTGGAACCCATATGAAACATGATGAAATCTCTATGGAACGCTACAGAGTATGGTGAAAATCACCAAAATTTCATCAAGAATTCCTGAAACATTTGTCAAACAAAACTAAACATGTATGGAACATGTATTCATCATAAACATGTATTCGATATTTTAATGACATTATATTATGGAACATCTACGATACGATGAAACACGATGATACAACATGATAAAACACTATGAAACATCTATGTCATGATGAAACACGATGATATGAACTTTTTCTTTTTTTTCTAAATGTATTGAAATAGTCAAATTAGAATGGAACATGCCGAAACACGAGTGAAACCACGTGACAAACCAGAACCATAGTGAAACTCATACAAAACATGACGAAACAAATTACAGATCCGAATATGAGAACAAAAATACAAATATTCCATGAGCATAATTATTCTCTCTTTTCCAGATTTTGAATAGTTTCATGTTGGTTTCATCAAGTTTCAAATAAAGAAATTATTTTCAGAGAATATATCCAATATTGATCTCATTTTGAAGATCTCCTCACAACAAACACAACTGTTCAAAAAGTCTAAAATTAGACTTTTGGTTCAAAAGATTTTAGTCATTTAAAATTTTTTGCATAAAAAATTAAATGTGTGACATGGAGTCGAGAGAGAGAATCTAGAGAGAGGGTAGCTGCACATGCACGTGGTGGTTGTACCTTGTATGGGGGAAAGAAAATATAGGTGGAGGCTAGCAGAACATGCACAACTAGTCTTAACTTCATATGAGTTCCTCAAACATATGACCTACCAATCATTTGAGGAGGAAATACATCACACGTCTGTAGGAAAAATAAACGACAGATCTATGCACGACATATGGCGATCCGCGTCCATACTGAACCGAGATAATTCTGTAGAGACGGAATATACCCACGCACACATCTGCATGTGTGGTCCTGCGAACGCAGCCCAACGTGGGTCCGTGTGTAGCTATGAACAAATTAACGTATTTCTTATGTATCTTCAAGCCTTATATCTCTAGTCCGAGCTCTAAATATAACATGTGTTTGGACTAGTTTAATGGAATCTTCGCAAATAGAACATGGAATGCTTTTTCTTTCTCTTGGATAGTTTTCCGCTGCAAATGTGTGCACTGTGAAATGTGATTGAGTCCACTTATACATCACCCCTTTTTTGCGGAGGACGTATGGTCCATGCGTTGAAACATGCTAAGAGCATCTCTAGCCCTTCCCCTAAAACTTAACTCCTTTTACCACTTCCCTAAATTTAACTCCCCAAAATTTGAGGGATTAGAGAGGCTTACATCTAGTCCTTCCCCTAAACTTAACTCCCTATAATTTTTCTTTTGCTATTTCTCACACCCATTTGCATACATAAACCTCATTTCTAATACATTTTAACATTATAACAATTCAAACCTTGCGATATCTAGTGCACACATTTTAACAACATTTCAAATTGCACAAATTTAACAACATTTCAAATTCAAAGCACATACGAATTCAACCAAAAGCAATAACATATAACATTCAAAAGCCACCACATGCAACATAGTTCATCAATAGCCACCACAACCAACATAGTTCATCAAATGTCGCCACCATTGCCACCACCACTAGCACCATAGAACATTGATCTTGGCATTTTGGAAGCCAACATTTCTCCACGAGTGAGCTCCCAATAGCTTCTTGCCGTCGCATCCAACCCACTAGCATCCATAAACATGATCTTTTGCTCTTGCTCCTTCTTCTTGTTCATTTCCTTCTCAGCCTTCACCCTCATCCTCTCCTCATTGATAGCAAGCCTACGCTCCTCCATCCTCACCTTCTTCTCCTCAATCTCCAACAAGCGTGCCTCGGCCCTAGCCTTCACCCTCAACCTCTCCTCCTCAATCTCTTTGAGCTCCATCCACCATGCCATCTTCTCTTGGTTACGTTCGAGGGCCAACTCCCTCTTTGTCTGTATCATTTCTTTGAATTCCTCTTTGTATGCACCCACTCCACCATTCTTTTTCCTCTCCTTCTCTTGCTTTCTCCCATCTGGCCTCGAGCTAGGAGTGGGGTTTCTCCCCCTCTCATCATCCTCACCATCCTCGAGATCAATGGAAGATGAGATGCTCAATCTTGACCTCCTTGGCGTTGTTTCATAATTTCTCCTCGCCCACTTCTCATTTCCTTTGAGGATCGCGTAACAATGCAACAAAGTGAATGGCTTGTTCTCATTTGTCTTGTTCTTTTGCTTGTATAGCTCTTGGATGTACATGTCATACTCTGTAATTGGAACTCCACTTGGAGGCGCATTGTTCAATTGGTCAACACAACCCGACCACCGGTTGCAACAATCTTGAATTACACTCCAACGGTGGGTGAGAGAACCTTGTGTTCGATTGGACGAGATCTTGACATTGTGTGAATAGTATTCCTCAATCCTCCTCCAAAAGGTTTCTTTGCTTTGATCGGCGCCAACCGTGGCGTCAAGAGAGACGTTCATCCAAGCATAGCACAAAGCTTCATCCTCCTCGACTTTGTAGTTCGCTGACCTTGTTTGCTTCTTCTTCATGATATGTGGCTCGATCTCCTCCACTTCGGGACTTTCGCTTGGCACTTCTTGGCTATCATCCGCCAGCGAGAATGCAATGTCCTCGAGCCCAATGACGTGAGAGTCATCTAATAACGCGGACATGAACTCTTGCATCTCATCCGGAGTTTGGCCACTACAATGGAAAAGTGCAAATATTCATCACCAAACTTGAACAAATGTAGCATCCTACATTGATCAATTAGTCAAATGTAGTATATGGACAAGGTTTCTTATAAATATACGAGAATACGGAAAACATTAAAATTGGATATCATGAGATTTGTATCTTACAAATAAAGCGAATGTCAAGTTGTTATAGACATAAGTAAATCAATAGCCACAGCATGCATTTGGAACGATGTAACCTTAAATAAAGCAGCATATATACTAAGAAAACATCCATTGCACAAGCTTGCAAATAACACTTGTGATCTTTGAGATATGTTATTAGTAAAATCATTGTGCTAGTTGTTACAGAAATCCAAAGTAGAAACTCTTCGGTTCTCAATCTAACATCACAAGCCTCTTCACACATCCATGATCAATATATTAAGCATTACAACCTTGCAAATAAGATCAATATATTAAGTATTACAAGCATGCCACAACTATAGATCAAATGACCATGTCATAACCAAATAAGAACTTTCTGATTGTCAATCAAGTATTCAGAACAAGTGTAATGGCACACAACATTGACTAAACTCGTAGAAAGTGCAATAGATTAAGAAAAATGGATAGACGGGATGTATGGCAGAAGAGGATTTAGCTAGTTTTCCCTAAAAAACAGAAGGGGGTTTAACTCTTCCCACATCCATGATTCATCATTCCTGCTAATCACACCCAAGAAATTAGCTACACAAGCAAGGTAGCTGCATATTAGAATCGACCGCCAAATACATCAATTTCTGACCAAGAAATTAGCTACACAAGCAAGGTAGCAAGCAAGCCATGGTTGTAGTGAGCTACATGAATTTCTGATCAAGACGCATCATGCTGTTCTTTCCTTTCTGAGATTAACAAGTATATATTTTATAAATATATACTCAGAATGAGAATTTCTGAAGAATATGATTCCCATGTATAGCTCACAATGAATAAATTAGTCTGTATAGAGCAGCAGATTGTAGAACACATAACACTTCAATTAAATCTGAATACCAATTAAGTCAGAAGTCAATACATGTGCATTCCCCAAAAAAACATGGGTCAGCAACTCATCTTAACTTATGCATATATATGTTTTGAGAAGATTAGCAATCATCTTAACTTATGCATGGATCTAAACATGGAAATAATCTGAAAAATGAACAACCGAATAGCCAAGTATGGATTAGAAGTCAAAACATGTCAAGCCATCAAGCGATCTGATCTTGTGCATGAATTAAGGCATACCAAAGAAATATATATTGAACTTACTCCTATGAATCAAGCATAACATGTGAACTGAAATAAATATTGAGTGTTTGGCTATTGATCTTGTTGGGCAACAGAGAAGCACAAAAGTTTTACCTCGCGGACATTGTGTCGAGCACCTCGCAGGCGGGATCGGCGGCGTCAGCCTCGCCAGCAATTGTGGCCACGGTTGGCGCCGGAGGGGGCGGTGGAGGGGGCGTCGGGGTGGGCTCAACCACCGGAGGTGCCGGAGGGGGTGGCAGAGGCGGCGATGGCGACGCGGCCTTCTTCCGGGTGGCCGCGCCATCCTTCGGCTTGGTCGGGCCGCGGCGGCGCTTTCGCGCGGCGTCCGGTTGGATGGGAGGGAGGCCAGGCGCGGCGGAGGGCGCGGGAAGGGTCCCGGCTGCGGCAGCGAGCACGGGAGGCGACGCCACGGCCTCGGTGGCGGCGGGCAGCACGACCTTGCCCTGCCGGCGCCGTGGTGGGACGGATGGCGGCTTCTCCGTCGCTGGTGTGGGCGTGGGAGCCGGCGGAGGGGTCGCGGGGGACTCGAAGGGGGCGCTAGGATCCATTCCCGCGGCGGAGGGGGCGGCGGAGGGCACCGAAGTCGGCATTGCGGCGGGGCGGCGGGCGGCGGTTGAAGAGCGAAAATTGCTCCCGCGCAAAAACGGAGGGATAGGGAGAAGAATAGGGGAGTCTAGGATTTCCTCAAATTTGAGCAGAAGATAGGGGAGTATGGGGGGCATCCTTATTTTTTAGGGAGTTAACCAATTTTAGGGGAAGGGCTAGATGGGTATAAGAGCAACTCCAGCCCGCCTCCCTTCGCACTCCCTATCCCTAAATTAGGGTATTCGGCCGAAAAAAACGCGCTCCAACCCGCCTCCCTTCGAACTGCCCATCCCTGTCGCACTTCCCTTCCGCCTCTCCCCAGTCCCCATCGGTGGGGAGTGAACCTCACTGCCCAAATCACAACCGACGTCGCCGCGCGTCCCTTCCCCGCGTTCCCGCGGGCGCTCGGAGTCTTCCGTCCCGAAGGGAATCCATCTCCGTTCTTCCTCTCGCGGCGTGTTGAGAGGCGCAGGCTTCCGCCGATGGTCCACCCCACGCCGGCCGATTCAGTCTCCACTGAGCTTGTTCGGGACAGGTAGGGCATGTGTGCTCCATTCGTGCGTTGTTCTGGTGATTTTCTTGCCTTGGATTCAGGATCTCTGGGGGTCTGAAAGGGTGATTGCAAATCGATCCAAATTTGTGGTAGATCTGGATGGTGGTCGGGTAGGGGCGGCGCGTTCTAGTGTTTGGATCGAGATCTGAGGGGAAAAACACGGTTGCGCATTGTTTTAGGGGAGGGTAGGTTTCTGATTTTCGTGATGTATTTGGTTGTGCTGATGTTTTTGGTTGCCCTTTCCCCGCCGACCACTCCCCACCGGACTCAAGCCCGAGCGCCGCCTTCGTCCTCCTCGGGCGGAGCTCCCGCAAGCTCCGCTGCCTCTGCCGGTTACCACGCCCCTCCGCCGGAGCGCGCCGTTCGTCAAGACCAGCACGCCGCCCCTACCCGACCAAGCTCCGGTCATTGAACGCCCTACCGTCGACTGGTGTGAACGAAGCCCAGAACAGATCAAAGACAAGGTAATTTGTTTATCCTCCCCTTTTATTCCCGAACGAAAAAGAACTGAGCTTTGCAATCAGTACTAGGCTTCTTGCGTGCTGTTGTTCCTTTCTTTTTTGAACTAGCCTTCTTGTGTGGTTAATGACGCAGAATGATACAAAAAGAGTGCTGTTTGGCACAATATTTGGACGGTACTATCGAGCAGTAAATTCCTTATTACATAATTTCACTCCAGCGCTGCTACAATGATAAAAAAGATTTAGATGCTAGCGTATAAGTTCAATTCACCTTTTATACCATGTGTATTCTTTCCAACTGGCAGACTGGTAGTTAGTGGATTATATGACATAAGAAATAGGCTTGATCTGTAACCAAGCCATGGTATATAATTACTTTGTCTCCATGTTGTTGTGGCTTTGTTTTCTCTGGAATCATGCCAAAGGAAAGGATATGAGATAATGTTTTACTTCCATAGCTCCATTAGCTAACCTGTGTAGCACATTTTTAGTTGGATGCTGGTAAGATGAGTAATAGTCCAATTGTATTTCTCTAAAGAAAAATGATAGCCCACTCATGTTTACACTTTGCGAAGGCACATATTTTGCCGGATTGGCATTAGCTTCTGATCCTCACCAACAATCCCACAGTAGGATCACCTCCACCTCTCTGAAAATAATCTGAGCTCCAAATCAGAAGCCAAAGCTCATGGTATGTTTTCTGCTTTGAGATACTTAGATCACTGCTCTGAAACTGGAGTCAGAACTGCTAGCAGCTGTAGAATGAATGGGATTAACTTAATTACAGTATATGCTCTATACGTTAGCTTCATCATGAAGCTTTCCTATTTATGTGTGCTACATAGCTATGGTGTTGTTGGATTTTAGGACAAGAATTTCGTGTTACTCTTGCAGTTAAAGACAGTAATGCAATGCTTGTGTCACAAAAATAAACAAATGGGCACAAGAGTGATGATATGCACCTCAATTATAGCTCTTTGATGTGTTCTTAAGTTGATCATGTACAAATATGCAACCAGATTGTAGGACTTCAATTATAGCTCTTTGATCAACAGGCATGGACAACACTTGTTGTGAGAAGCTCGCAAAATTGGATTTCAGTTCGGATCCGCGGGAAAGGGTAAGCAAGAATAGTGACAATGTTGTTATGAAGCGTGTTGCGTACCGCAAGGAACGTCTTGCTTTTCCTATTGCGTTGTGGTGGCAATTCTTCCCAGACAAACGCCGTAATCGGAATAGTATGTCAGAGTTTATGGAAGTACGTAGGGAGAGGTTGGAATTGGGGTACAACATCGATGGAGAGGTTGACTTTGCTATGTCATGGATTGAAGATTACACATCTCGAGAGCGCACACTCGTCAGCGCTTTTAACACGTTAGAGTTAACTCGAGAACATCGTGATGCAATGCACCACCGTCTTCCGAGGGGAAGTAGATTTTAAGAGAATGCTGGAAGAGGAGAGGATATTGATCTCGAGTCCTTGTACAAGTAGTAACTATATTCTGTAGTACTTTCTTTATGTCTGTAATGTGGAACCATTAGTGTTGTACTGTCGAAGCTATATGTAATGTGTAACCTTTATTGCTGCACTACTGTTATCGTACCTTGAAAACTTATGAATTGTGGTATTGGCATTAATCGATGTGTTTTGTTCTTGTATGATACATAATGATGTCTGACTTGTTCTTAATATGAGGACTACTTGTGTTCACAGAAAAGAGATGGATGAGTATATAAACTTGCTGAGTGAGGGAAATGACAGCATCGCTTGGGATGGTACCCAACATTTTACACCTATTGATGAGCAACAGTTCCCAAGTGCACAAGAAATTCCCTCTACTAATCGATCCAACAAGAGAACTAAGAATTTTAACGAGAAGGAAGACTTGTTGCTGGTGTCGGCATGGCTTAACATTAGTATGGATGCAGCACAGGGAAACGAGCAGTCTCGCTCTACCTATTGGAATAGGATCCACCATTACTTTCTGGAGAACAAGGATTTCGAGTCAGACCGCAATCAGAACTCTCTGCTGAAACGTTGGTGTACTATTCAAGAGAACGTTAACAAGTTTTGTGGATGCTATGACCGTATTGAGCGTCGAAGGCAGAGCGGGACGACAGAAAATGATAAGGTACCAGTCTTCTATCTTTCATTTTATTTGTAGTCTCGTGCTTATGCATAGGTAATAAGACTTGTTATTATGCACCAGATTGTTCAGGCTTGTAGTGTGTTCGCGGCGGAAGAGAAGAAAGCTTTCGTCTTCTTGCACTGTTGGAATGTTTTACGCTACCATCCGAAATGGACGGATAGGGTATCCTCTAAGAAACAGAAGACAACCGTACATGCCAGTCCAGGTTCTTCTACGCCTAGCACGAACTCAAGTCAATGCGAAGCTGACGTGAGAGATGGTACTCCAGAAACGGAGGTAATCGGCAGGCCAATGGAAAGAAGGCGGTGAAAGAACGACTTCGCGGAGGTAAAAGTTCTTCCTCTCAAGATAGCGAGGTCTACAAGAATGTGTTACAGTCTCTTTGGTCAATCAAAACTGAGACAGACTCCCAGAAAGAACTCAGAAAAGAAGAGCGCTACGCAAGGCATTATGCACGGGAAGAAGAACGGATTGAGAATGAGAAGCTGAGAATTGCACAAGAGGACAGGAAGATTGCAAATGAGCAAAAGTCGATTGAGGTACGGGAAAGAGAGTTAGATTTTAAGAGAATGCTGGAAGAGGAGAGGATTATGAACCTGAACATCAGTGCTATGTCAGCGGCACAACAGGAGTACTACACGAGTATGCAGAACGATATCATTGCTAGGCGATGCCGCTGAGTCGGACGAGTTATTCTTGTATCTGGCGTTCTGCTGTATGGACTACTATGTGAACTCTATGTTTTTTGAAGTACTCTCGTACGAATTGTTAAGCTATATGTAATATTTATGTACGAACAGAAGAGTACGAAAACTAATTTTTATTTCACGAACAATGCGCTAACATACATAAAATAACTCCGTAGCCCCATACAATTAGAAACCTACATGGCTCCGTAACGTTCCCACATGTGCTCAACTAGATCTGCTTGTAGCTGAGAGTGAGTTTCCCTGCTTCTAATGGAATGATGAGTTTGAATAAACTCGAAAATTTCTGGCGTATGCTCATGAGAAATAGTCACACTCTCTCCTACTCCTTCGTAGTTGAAGTCTTCTGGCCCTTCGTCCCGCTCGTCTTCGATGATCATGTTATGCATGATGACACATGCTGTCATGATTTCTCCTAGTGTTTCTTGGTCCCAAAATCTAGCTGGTCCACGTACAATGGCAAAACGAGCTTGAAGGACTCCAAAGGCTCGTTCAACGTCCTTCCTAACTGCTTCCTGAGCTTGAGCAAAGAGTTTCTTCTTATTCCCTTGTGGAGAAGGTATTGTCTTCACAAATGTCGCCCATGAAGGATATATGCCATCTGCAAGGTAGTATCCCATAGTATAATTGTGTCCATTGACGGTATAATTAACTTCTGGAGCTTGCCCTTCGGCTAGCCTTGCAAAGAGAGGGGAACGGTGAAGAACATTTATATCGTTGTGAGACCCTGGTAACCCAAAAAACGAATGCCAAATCCAAAGATCTTGTGAGGCAACTGCTTCTAGAATTATTGTGGGCTCATGCACATGGCCGGTGTACATACCTTGCCATGCAGCAGGACAGTTCTTCCACGGCCAATGCATGCAATCTATGCTACCCAGCATTCCAGGAAAACCTCTTTCCTCTCCGATGGCAAGTAACCTAGCAGTGTCATGACTATTTGGAGATCTCAAATATTCATCTCCAAATACTTCAACAATAGCTTTCACTAATCTCCGAAGACTCTCTATTGCAGTACTTTCTCCAATCCGGATATAATCATCTGTAGCATCTGCAGGTACTCCATAAGTTAGCATCCGAAATGCTGCTGTAATCTTCTGCAGAGGTGATAACCCAAGACGTCCAACGTTATCTCTTTTCTACACAAAATAGTTATCATGGCATACTACGGCATCTACTATGCGAAGAAACAGAGGACGAGCCATTCTAAACCTGGAGAAAAAGAGGAATGAGTCCTGCACGGGAAGAACAACAAGGAAGGTGAATAAGAACATACGAGAACGGTTGCAAACCTGCGGCGAAAAATAGTTGAGCCATATGTAGGAGAATCCGAAAAGTAGTCCTGGTAAAGCCTAAAATGGCCGGCTTCTCTGTTGCGATTGATTACCGCACGCGCAGTGATTGAACCGCCATGGCGTGGAGCATTCCTAAGCTGGTGGTGCGTGTCTATGACCAGTGCTGTAGCAATGAAGAGTTCATCGTCATCATCTGACGACGAAGAATCAAAGAGAGGGTTCATGCCTGAGCTGGGATGACTCATTGTGATGTGCTAGAGGTGGAGGAGAAGAACTGCAGGAAAGAGTGAGTGCCAGAACAGCCATTTGGCTAGGTATATATAGAGTACAAATATAGCCGTTACAGAGATACCAGTCTGTAAATATGCACTGTTCAAAATATAGCCGTTAGGGGTAGAGCCGTTAGAAATTTGACCGTTTCAAATATAGCCGTTATACATACAGCCGTTACGAGTATAACGTTCGAATTAAACCCGTTAAAAATTTAGCCGTTAGGATTACAGCCGTTACAAATATATCCGTTATAAATATACCCGTTACATTTTTACCCATTACAAATATAGCCGTTAGAAGTATACCCGTTACAAATATAACAGTTGCAAATAATATGTTAGTTGGAGGATATTAATTTAATATAGGAGAGGGAATATAGGGAGTGAGATTAGGGAGGTGGGTTGGAGGAGAAAGAAATTTAGAGAGAGAATCTTTTAAGATGACTTCCCAAATGGGGGATTTGGGCAGTGAGATTTGGGCAGTGGGTTGGAGTTGCTCTAACTCCCTAGAATTTCAGTTTTTAGGGAGTTAAAAAAATTTAGAGGAAGGACTAGAGATGCTCTAAGGAAAAGAACAATACTGCGATAAATTTAGACGTCTCTTTGACAAATCATCATATTAAGTTGCATGAATTATGTTATCCAGTGGTGGTTCCTCACATGTCCATTCACATTGGAGCCTTAGACGTGAAGGAAAAAATGTACACAGCAAACTAATGGAACATCGCCACCAATTCACCATAAATAGAACCTCTACCCCTCTTGTCATGGAGCTAGGCCATTTACACAATTGCCAGAGAAGTGTTTCGGCGACCGCCGGCCAACGCTAGCTGAGCCAAGCTAGCGTTGGCCTGCCGGCCGGTGAAAGAAAATAGAGAATGGAGCGCACGGTGGCACACTACGCGGATGGCACGGCGCAGGCCCTCGTGTGCAAGCTCGGGCAGCTGCTGAGCGAGGAATACCGGCTGCTCCGCAGCGTCCGCGGCGAGGTCGTCCAACTGAGGGACGACGTGGCCATCATGAACAGCCTCCTCCGCATGCTGTCCGAGGCCGACGACGGCGCCGTGGACCACTTCGTCCGGGAGTGGATGAAGCAGGTGCGCGAGCTCGCGTACGATGCCGAGGACTGCATCGACCTCTTCATGCGCCCGCATCATCTGCGTGCTCCCGGGGAGGCCGGCCTTGGCGCTCGGCGGCGCCCAGCACTTGCTCACCACGCTTCGCGCGCGGCACCGCCTCGCCGCCGACATCCAGGCCCTCCGCACCCGCGCCCTCGCCATCGGCGAGCGCCGCGTGCGGTATGGCGTCGACAAAAAGTCACTGCGACCTTCCATATCTTTCCGCTCTGGCGCTGCCGCGTCGTCGACGTCCAGGCAAGTGCTCGGTCCGAGCATTGCCAACGACCCTAACCAGTTCGTCGGCATGGAGCAACATGTTGAGTTTTGGTCCAAACAGGTGAAGTTGGAGAGGAAGACGAGTGACAATCAACCAGACAAGAGGCTCAAGGTGTTCTCCATCGTGGGGTTTCGGGGGGCTCGGGAAGACGACGCTTGCTCTGGAGATATGCCAGAAGCTCAAGAGTGAGTTCACCTACCAGGGGATCGTGTCTGTTTCGCAGGAGTTCAATGCCAGCAACAACAGTACGACTGGACTTCTGAAGCGCATGCACGTGAAGGAGAAGAAAGGCGTGCAAGAAGAGATTGCTCCAGCCAGCACGCTCAGTGACCGTCTCAAAGGGAAGAGGTATTGTTGACAAAATAATAAATTTATTTGTCGTGGTCTTTTTTAGAGCGTAAATGGGGGGCGGATATATCACATGAGTACCAATGTCAGAACATTTCATGTTCGAATGGGAACAAAAAAACCATTTAATAACATATATCCACTCCTCCATTCAAGAACACTGCTTCGCTATTTCTTGTACCCAATTAAAATTTTCATATCGGTACTGGAAAAATCGTCATTCGGTCCAAATTCATGTTCTTCACCATTCCTCAACCTAATTTATGTTTGAATATGAACATCTTAGAAACTACTAGCAACCTTGTACGTGCAATGCATGTTTTTCATAATATATATGTATGAAATATATATTCACATGTATGAAAAACTATTCAAAGAAAAAAGACCATGTAAGTAAATAAATTTTTAAAGTATAAAAGACAATAATTATCAGGTATACAAATTGAAATTCTAAAATAATTAGGAGGCAATAAGTATAAACTAGAAGCCTAGAAATATAGGAATAATCTTTGTCCACAACCATTTGATAGAGAATTATGAAATTGGATTAAACATTTCGGACGGCTCAGATTAGGAGTATCACATTCTAACTCTTACCTTTTATATTGGTATAGATATAGATATAAATTTTTTGTTTTTGAAGATTAAGAGTATCTCCAAGGGATTATGCAAATCATCCTCCTTATATCTCCTAATAGAGAGCTTCTCCGAAAGATTCTCTCACTGTATCTCCTCACCCTCCAACCAACTCTCTATTCCCACTCTCTATATTCACTCTTATATATTCTATTGATATCCTATAACTAACAGAATCACCACAGAGAATTATACAATATATGTTTCAGCCAAGCGTCATAAGTAGCTACACCGAATTAATCATTTTGAAAAACGAGGTAAAAGTGAATGCAGTAGTAAATTGCATAACATTCGCAGCCAGCGATGTCCATCAATCCATCCACTCCATTACATATATGCGCCTAGAACTAAAGTGAAACCATCAAAATCAAGGACTAAAATCTTTCACTTTACTGTTCAAATCAAAGCTCTATGTTAGATCAGCAGATTAATTTCCTACTACCCAACAGATCAACAGTTCAACGCAGGATCGCATCAATTCTCTTGTTACGGACCTCACGAGCACGGTGCCTGAGCTCGGCCCTTTCCACCGTAGCATTAGCATGCAGAGCGTCACAAGGGTCTTCACCTACGAAACAAGCGCGACAATCAGAGATAAGGAAGCAAAAGGGAGGCAGAGTGACCGAATGGATGAGGCAGACGATGCGCTTACCAGAATAAGGATCGTTATCAGAAGCAGGGGGCCAGACCACATGACTGAGATGAAGAGACCTTGGGGACCAAAGTAATTCTGGCTTGAGATGCTCTTCCGGTGTTTTCCTAGGAATGTGTTTAGTCTCTCGGCGAGAAATACACCAGAAACTGCAACAAGTCAAGCACAACAGGTAAGCAAAGGGCAATCTAACACATGACACGCCTGTTGCTCGCTGGTGCTTCCCTTAAAAATTCATACTTGCATCTAAATGAAAGGAGGAAATATCATTGCTCAAGGTCAAGGGATCAATGGTGGAACTTCTCTCTTACAGTACTAATCACTTGTTCAAAATCACAACACTTATATTTTACACTGATGCAAAAGGAAAACAGGAACAAAAGCCAATAATGTATTTTACACGTACTGTACTGAGATTAGGAACTGGGAAGATAAACGCTATGCTGAAACCTCGCTGCAGTAACAGATCATAGACTGCAAGTTCAGCAACCACAATTCAAGAGTTCTTTTACGGTGCATACCAAGCAATATGGACCGTCCATGCCAAAAGATCTATTGGTAGAGATTGATCTATACTACTGATTCTATGAGTAGTATACATCATTCAATCTAAGTAGTATGAGGTAGTATTGAGCCGAGGGGTAAAATTGGAAAGCCCAAAATCTTCGGATAGGGGCGACGGAGGTAGCGTACGCGTCCGGTCATGGGGCGACAGAGGAGGCGGCGACCCGCGCATTCGGCGAGGCGAGACCCGCGGCTCCGGGCAAGCGCATCCAGCCAGGCGGCGGCCCGCGGCTTCGTGCGGGCACATTCGGCCAGGCGGCGAGCCACGGCAACTGGGCGGGCGGGTTGTGGCTTGCCGACGACCGGGGTGGGGGATCCAACCAGGCGGCGAGTGATGGAGTCCGAGCGGGCGGCGGCGCTGGGGGCACGGGAGGAGCCGCAGCCGCTGCGTGCCATCCGTGTCGCCGGTGCGTCGGGCGGCAGGCGGGGCGCCGGGGGCTGTGCATGGGCGGCCGCGGGGCGCCAGTTGGGGCAAGGATCAGCGGGAGGCAGCCGGGGGCGGCGCGCAGGGCAAAGTCGGGGCGGCGGCGGGCGGGGCAAGCCGGGGACGCAGCGGGCAGCGGGAGGCGGCGGGCGGGGGAAGCCGGGGGAGGAGGCAGGTGGGGCAAGCCAGGGGCGGCAGCAGGCGGCGGGGCAACGCTCGCTGGTTCCTTGCGTCAAAGAGGGATGACCCAATCTTAATTACCAGAAAAAACATGAAGTGAAATGTCTAAATTACCCTTATCAATTGACCGTGGATCTAATTTCATACTACTCTCCTTACACAGCAGTAATATGCACCGTAAAATTCCTCCAATTCAAATCTGTATTAAATAATGGTAGTACAAGCCTGAAGGCCCAAAAATAATAAGATGATAGGACAATTAACACTCGCATGCTAGAGCTGACAAATATAAGTTGGAAGTTGATGTTTCTCCTGGAGATGATGGTTACCAGTAGCAGAATGGCATGAAAACTTATCATGCCAATCAATCAAGGTTCCTGAAGACACAAGGAGGAAAAGATTGATCAAGGGAAAAAATGGAGGTTAAAGCGCACACAAGAATAAGTCAAGGTCACTCATCAGATGCACTTAAGAAGTGAAGTTGACGAACATGAACTCACATACATCAGTTGATTCAAGCAAACAATGATATATGGCTACGCTAAAGTACTAGAATTTGGTATGCAGATAAATTCAAGAAATCAAATAAACCAAGAGTCCACGGGGATGTAGGGGGGACCTTGTGGGTCTTGCCGTCGAGGGTGGGGAGCTCGATCTTGGGGGTGACCTGGGGGTAGTGACGGGGACGTCGAACTGGAGGAGGAACTCGTAGCGGCAGAGGTTGTGGACGTACCAGCAGGTGCCCTCCGGGTTGGCGGCGGAGATGTGGAACCAGTCGTTGTTCTTGGACTTGTTCACTAATGTGTAGGTGATTGGTGCACGGTACTCCTCCTTGAGCCACTGCCGCCACGCATCGCTGTCATGGGGCCTCGCCTGCGTCGGCAGCAGAGGGATCTCGCCCACCACGCTCTTCGTCCCCTTGTCCCACCCCTCCATCGTCCTCCCACCTTTCTTGCCAATGCCTCCGCCTCAGAGCCGTCTGCAGCTTCCCCTATTCCCGGCCTCCTCGCCCCCACTGCCGACCTCCCATAAGGTCACCGAGCCCGTTCTCGAGTGCGTCGCCAGCCTCCTCTCCCTCACCTCCTCCTTGACAACGTCGCCACCTCGTCTCTACCTCGCCTCCGCGGCCGCGGCCACCGCCATGCCGATGGCCACCTTCTGCACCCCTCACCCCTGCGCCCAACACCTTTCCTATCTGCCACACTAGCTACCCTCCATGGACAAATCTCACCTCATCCACCACACCACACCATGCGTGTACCTTCCCTCAACTTGTCCTCATCCTCCTCCACCATGTGTGCCTGCCCTAGCCTCCACATTCTCCTAATATATCCTGCAAGATAGCAACACCTCCTCCACGCCAACGATCATTGAGGCAATCGAGGCATTTGATGGTACCGTCACCTCTTCCCTCTTCAATGGAAGACATGGACGGCCAGGGCCACGCCGGCGACCATGGAGATGATTGGGCATACCTCTACTTGAATAGGTTTGGTTGCAGGCCGTGCACTAGCGGTGGACACGTCTAGCTCATGTGAAAGTAATACGCATGCTCGGTGCTGTTGATGGTTCTGAAAAAGTGTTGTGTGCTGCATTTTTCGTTTGATTCGACTTTTTCTTTGGATGGTTGCATTTTTCGATTTTCATTGGTATCGATATTTTGTCCTAGCTGGTTGTATTTTTGAAGGTCTAGGTGGTTATTTTCAAATAGGTTTGCTTGGCTAAGATATAGCCATTTTTGCAGTAGCCACTCCATATTTCTATTGATAAAATATTTATTCACTCATTGTATGTTTGATCAGGTACCTCATTGTGATCGATGACGTATGGACCATATCTGCATGGGACGCCATACGGTCCAGTTTGCCAGAAGAGTATAATAGCAGCAGAATCATTGTGACCACTCGGATAGAGAATGTGGCCAAAACATGTAGCCCAGGTAGTACTTTGGCAAATTATATTCATCGAGTCAAACCTCTCGAGTCGAAAGACTCCGAGACACTGTTATCCATAGAGTATTTGGCTATGGTAAAGCTTGCCCCAAGGCACTGAAGAGGGAAATGGATAACATTCTGAAAAAATGTGGTGGGTTGCCATTGGCGATTGTTAGCATTGCCAGCCTTCTAGCAACCTACAGGTCACCTGAAAGCTTAGAGATTTGGAGAAGAGTTAGCAAATCATTGGTTCTCAGATGGAGAGCAACCCTACACTCGAGGTGATGAGGCGCTTGATTGAACTCAGCTACAACCACCTGCCTCATCATCTCAAAGCTTGCATGATGTATCTCAGCATTTTCCCTGAGGATTATGAGATCAATAAGGATCGGCTACTCAACAGATGGATTGCCGAAGGCTTGGTTCCCCAGGAGCGGGGGTTGACATCACGGGAGGTCGCAGAAGCCTACTTCGACGAGCTATTGAGCATGAACATGATTGAACCAGGCAAGGTTTTCCACGATGGGACAGTGAGATCATGTCTTATGCATGAAATGATGCTTGAGGTCATGGTGTCCAAGTCCCTAGAGGCTAACTTTGTCAGCTTGGTAGGAGGCCATGTGGAGGGACATCATATGACATTGTCCGCCGTCTCTCTATCCAGGGCGACCTGGGTCCTTATGTCAAGATGATGAGCATGAGGCATGTCCGGTCTCTAAGCACGTTTCGCCCTGAAGGTCAAGGTCAGTTGCTTGATCGACTACCCGAGTTCACATTGCTCAGGGTACTTGACCTAGAAGGCTGCAAAGACTTGCAAAACCATCATATGAAGCATGTTTGCCTGTTGTTCCTACTCACATTCTTGAGTTTAGTTCATACAGATATCACAGTGGTGCCTAGTCAGATCGGTGCCCTGAAGCATTTGCAGACACTTTGGTTACATGACTCGCTCCTCAAACGGGTCCCAAAATCCCTGATCAACCTGGAGAAACTTGAGTACCTATCCTTCTCCAATAGGGATGATGCTTATATACACATGAGGCTGCCTAGGGGACTTCGGAAAATGAAGGCTCTGGTCGAGTTATGCCTTGAACTCTGTGAGGGCGATGCTAAACTTGCCAAGGAGATCAGCGACCTAGTGGAATTACAGCGACTCCATATCAACCTCAACTGCACCAACTGCTGGTATATGCCGATTCTCCAAGAGCTTGCCATCTCCATAAGCAAGCTATGCTCCCTCCATGAATTGGGCATTGAAGACGAGTCTTCATCTGATGGTAACAACATGCAATTTCTCCACTACCTCCCCTCACCACCACAGCTCCTGCGGTACCTCAACATTCGTGGCAAAATTGACAGACTTCCAAGCTGGTTGGAGTCACTCACACACCTCGCCCATATAGAATTTTGGTTTATAGACTTGCAGAGTGATGAAATATATGGTGTCCTGTACAAGCTGCCTAACCTGTTAAGGATCACCTTCGACGGGAGATGCTGCAGAGATGAGCAGTTGGTGGCACGTACCACCTTCAGGTTCCCGGTGCTCAAGGAGCTGGAATTTGTATTCTCGACAAAGGAGCGTGACTCTGATGATATGCCCATAGATATTATATTTGAGGAAGGAGCCATGGTAAAGCTCGAGAGGCTCAAAGTGTGCTTCTATGGCAAGAAAAGGAGCCTCTACGGGGTAGAGAACTTGATCAGCCTCAAGGAGGTGCAGTTCGTCGGTAAGGAAGATCCAACAAGGCACTGCATATGGCAGCGGACCTGCTAAAGATTGAGAGCGAGAGTCGCCGGGTATCAAAACAGTTCAAAGTTCTAGTGCAATATGAGTGACCAATGTGCTGGATTGCTACTAGTATTCAAAATTTTGTCGATGTTTTCTTGGATTGGATTCAAAAGTTTACATTTTCTTCATTTCCTTTGCAATGCATTTCCATAAGGAAGTCCTCCTGTATGTTAAGTTTTCGTTCCACAGCTTGTTTATTTTCGAGATGTAATATTTCCAGGATGTTTTCATATCTTCAATTGGTCAATTGAATAAGTTGTCAATTATTGCCTAGACCTCTGTACCATGTTTATCTTCATCTCCGGTTCTCTCATTAGCTTTATATGCTTCATGTATTGGATATATACCAGCAAGCTGCACGTGCTTTGCTACTAGAACGTCAAACACAACCTGTACTGATATAAAACAAAGAGCAGAGCATTGTTAAACCAGAACAAGACAGTGACATGATAGAACAAGAAATGACTTCATTCTTACTTCCAAATGCTCGTATATGACACGGTGTAAGCAGAGCAGCTTCAATATATATGCTCCAGTTTTGCGACCGTGCCAGCCAGTTTCCTAGCATATTTGATGAGATGCACCTTATTACTCCTCTTCTAAGGAATAGTACATTCATTTCTAGTGCATAGCGCAGCTTAGAATTACTCACGTTCTAAGGCGTAGGCGTGTGTGTAGTCGGAGATTAAGCAGGGTGCTGGATGGACGCGCCGCGTGACATGGTGCAGCTGGTGGACGCGGCAGCAAGGAGTTCTAATGCAGTGGTGTTTGATGAAATGAGCTTGTGGGCGATTGTCACTATCTATCGATATGGTTTGTTGTCTATCGGGGGCTCAGCCGCTCAGATTTCATTTCTTTGCAGGTGCTCGACAGGTTCTAGAGGACAGGCGCTAAACCTGGAGTTGTTCTGAAAGGGAACCGGAGGGGGAGAAACATGCACTATACATGTTCTTTGGTTTCATACTGGTCAGTGGTGTTCAGCATAATAAAGTGTGGAAGGCGAAGTAGCGGAACACTGTCAGCTGTCCCTTTCTCCCTGATAAGAATTGCTTATTGATCGGGAAAATTTTCACAGAAGCAATTATGGATTGATTTAGAATAACTATACCTATCAGTGGGCCCTGAAGCAGCATCCATTTAGATCTACTATGAAAGCACGGCTCATCAACCATCGCAATATTCTTAACAAGCTTGTCACAGTGTGGTTGAGAAAATCAAGGAAAACAAAAAGAGCGTCTTATTACTTCACCTCTACCACTATCGTGGGAGCAACTATTGATGAATACAAGTTTTCCCTACATTCGGTTTCTCTAAGATATTTTTAGAAGTGCGATCGAGTGTGACTTCGAATTCTTACAAGTTTTCCCTACATTTGGTTTTTTCAAGGTATTTTTTGAAGTAACTAGCAATTGTATATGTACAATACATGTAATTGTAATATATATTATATAAAAAATATACTAAAATATGTGGAGAAAGTATTTAGAATTAATTCTACTCATCATTGAATTTGTTTCTTCTTCCATAGACCACGCGAAGGAAAAAAGATCAGGCATTAAGCACGGGCTACGTCGTGACTCGTGAGCCGTAAGCTTACAATTAAAAGTACTAGTAGAAATTGAGACTAATTATGATATAAGTCTATAATTAAGAGGTAATTTGATGGATCCAACTTAAATCCTTAGCTGTTAATGAAAGATTTATTAGTTTAAAACAAAAGTATCCCATACTTTTATATAATCAATAAAAAGATCATACTTCTATAAGTAGTACAGATAACATGGCCTAAGGAATTTTCATGGAGAAGGTAACTTCCACCTGATATTTGCCTGTTAAATGCAACATGTCAGAAAATTTCTGAATCGCGTGGCGATTAAGGCTGCATGTTATTGCCCATGGTTGTTAGAGGGAGAAAGGAAATATCGAGGGCTCTTCTTTTGTAATTTTCATTTAATTCGTGTTGCAACTTGTTTGACATAAAGATACTCTCTCTGTTTTTTTATTGTTGAATATATTTTAACTACGTAAATCTAAATTTTAACCTTAATCTTTTATATAGAATGTCAGGTATTTTTTATTTAGTTAAGATAAGGATTTGACTAACAATTAATCTATTAATATGTGGTTTATGTGATACAAAGTCACAATCATAAGTAAATACTTTTGAATACAAATCTAATGACATCAATTTTATGTCACACAAACCACACACTAGACTTATCTTAACCAAATAAAATATGCCTTACATTCTGAAATAGAGGAAGTATTTTATTAATAGTTATAAAATGAAACTGATGGAGTATCGACTTAACGTCCTCTCAATTCTTAGCCAAGCACCATTAACTGCTCACTCTCAAAAATAGCCGTTTTGGTTGCCGTGGAGGTAGGCCCGCGATTACCGCACGGCTTTAACTCCGAGTCGACGTAAGAGGGGCAGCCTCTGTATAAATTTACCTCTCCTTTTACCTTCATACACATAGCCAAAAGAACTGCATCTTACATTGATATTTTTACCAAGTGTCATTTCTTCGTCACGGGAGACATATAGAGCCGGATTATGGAGCCCATGGCCATCATGACGGTCACTGGGGGTGTGCTCGGCCCCGTCTTTCTGCTGCTGTCGCAGGTCCAGCCGGTCGCCGACTTCTTATGGCGGCTCTACGATTGTCTTCGGCACCCTCGCCGCCGCCCCACCCGGCCAGTTAGGGCGCCATGGAAACATTCAAGTGGAGAACAATAAACAACCTATTAGGCGTTATCTGTGGGTGGGTATTTATCATTAACCGTGTCTTCTTTCTCGGCAGGTGTACGTAGCTCTTACTCTCTTATTAGTATGTGAGTATTTCTTTTCTTTATTTATGATAATGATATATAGACTTATATCACCTATGTGATCTATAAGAGGGCAGAATATGAAAAATGAATATAGCCACTCATGGAATCATCATTTTGCGCATCGATATGAGCTATTACTACTACAGAAAATAACATCTTAGACGGTTGAAAAACCTCATCCGAGATGGTTATCGTCTTCGTCTCTTAAAAGGGGTTTCGGATGTCATTTTGCAACCGCCTCGGATATAAAGATTATCCGAGACGATTGAGTAACAACAATCATCTCGAATTAGATTTTCCCATTTTTAGAAAAATAGGAGTGGCTCTTCGCCCCTCCTCTGTCACCGTTATCATCTCTAGAGAAGGCGAAGGTTGCTGTCGAGGGTGAAGTTGGGGGCCGCCAGTGCTGCTGCAGAGGGCAACTTGCGTCACTGCTGTGGCTGGATCTGTGAGGCCACCAGGAAGGAGGGAGGTGGAGGCTGGGCACCTACATCACCCCGTGGGGTACAGGAGGAGCGTGTCGCCGATGGGACACCGAGCCCGACCCTCTCTGCTCCTCCTCATGGTCGACCGAAGGAGCTGCGCCAGGGACGGAGCAGAGGGCGCTGTCGCTAGTCGTGTGGAGTAGAGGGCGGCGGCACCGGTCATGTGGAGCAAAGGGACGCCGCTGCCAGGTGGAGGAGAGGGGTGCTGCCGCCGGGTGGAGTAGTGGGGGCTACCGCCAGGGGGAGAAGAGGGGCGCCTCCATGGTGAGGAGAGAGAGTTGGAAGGGTGTAGGAATTTTGGATCTGAGGGAGGAGAGGTGTGTGGCTAGAGGGAGGAGACGGAGTGAGAGTTAGGGTTTTCGGTATTTGGGGGACTATATATCAACTCCCTCATTATCTGAGGCGGTTGTAAAATTATAAGTGGCCTGGATTATCCTCGGATAATGATGATATCCGAGATGGTTGGCCTAGGGAGTTGATATCTGAAACAATTATACTTTATAACCATCTCAGATAAGCATTTTCCGAGGCAGTTACGCGCAAGTGTCTAGGATGACGTTTTCTATAGTAGTGATTTCTAACCGCTCTATCAGTCCAGCTCATCCTTCCCATTTTAGTAACCTGAACCCGTTTTCTTTCCCTTTTGTTCATTCTTTCTCATCTTCCATCCTATTTCTTCTTCTTTCATGTAAGTTCCACTACTAGGCCCCTCGGCCACTGCTTACCTACGATTGCCTCACCGTTGATGTGGCTGCCTTTCGTTGGCGAGACTCCAGGAGCCGCTTTCACCATCTCCACCACCTCACGCCATCAATCTGCTGCCAATGGACGAGGAGGTAGGGGGAGATGCCAGTGCACAGATCTAGGGTCTTTACTTAGCTTTTTCCTTCTGGTTTTCAAGTGAATGCTAGCAGTTGTGAGGTGAAAGTTCCTGTTTATTGAGTTAAAAGTTAGATTTGTGGGTTAAAAGTTGGTATAGCGCGAGACTGGGAGTTGAAACTTGGTAGTTTATGCGTTAAGAGTTATTATTGTTGGAGTTAAACTTGATGATCTGTCAACTACAGGTTGCAATTGATATAGTTAAATGTTATCGAACGCTGATATTCAATCACTTGAAAGTGGTTTTCTATATGCATGTCAGGCTATTGGGTCGCTCTCGTAGATGCACTGTCGATGTAAGGGAAGGAGGTGGAGATGGGGCGAGGCATCAAAAGGGAATGACACACAGAAGGTATCGGAACTCCTTTCCGGCAAGGGACGCATCAGACACATTTGCAAGCTTGTACTCGAGCGATAAGTAGCTCCTGGAGTCTTTCATACGTGTGTTCATATGCGATCGGATTGCACTTTAACCCAATTTGAGAAGCTTCATCTATCGATACTACTACAAAAGCTCTCAAATCAAACGTCTCATCCTAAACGGTTCTGATAAATCTTCATGGTTGAGGGACATCCCAGACGGTTCCGCAAAACTGGCCGTCTGGGAAAACTTTCCCAGCGTGAACCGTCTCGGATGAGTCCACATCCGAGGTGGTTGACATTTTAAACCATATGGGATAACATCCGAGACAGTTTAAAATTTGGACCATCTCGAATGTGAGCTCATCGAGATGGTTCATTATGTTACCTCCTTAGGATTCTTGTTGGAAAATATACTCTTAACGTTAATGAGATAGTTGCATATCTATTGGAGCCAGAGTCTCTAAAAAACCAGTAGAATCTTTACCGTTGGGTGATCAAGCGTTTGCATTCAGAGGCATTGTATGCAAAAGTAAAAGTCACAGGAATAAGAACATCAGGAACGATGATAAACGCGTATGCTATTATGTCATGGAAAAGATCATACGATGATATACAAAATTGAAGCAAATGAATGGTATATGCTCAGTGACAATGCGCTACCGGTATAAAACACCTTCTTATACAATTTATGTATTTTGTCTTTTTTTTAATCTCTATCCCGCGTCGCGAGGAGGACCTTACTTTTGCTCCAGTAGAGGTTATGATTTCATCTTTGCAAGTTTCTTTAGTTACAGCATTAAAGTTGGAGCCAGCCGCGAGTGGGCAAAACAAAGTGTGCAACTGAATGATATTCTTTATTCTCAAATATAATGGTACTCATCATGTTTACTAAACAAAAAAAATTCTGTCAGTACCCTAATATGACTATGGAAGCTGATAAGGGTGACTCATCAGTACCCACGACATGGTAAGAAAAAAAGGACATGGCACACATGGCCTTGTGCTAAAGATGCGGTTCGCCGGTATATATAAACTCCAAGTTGTGACGCGCATGCCTTGATTAATAAGACAAGTCTGATGGCGAAGACTGGGCATCCATTGAGGCAACTAAGGGTCTGTTTGGTCAGGTTGTGGCTGTTGACAAAGCTGTTATTGGCTGGCTGTCTGGAAAAGCTGCTGTAGCTGTGGGAAAGTGAACATATGGCTTTTGATTTATCCAAACCATCTATAACATTTTGAAAAATGAGCACAGAAGTTTCAACACATTGCAAAAAGCTGGTAGAAGACAGCTTTTTTAAACAGCTGAATTTACACTGCAAAGCCCACAGCTGTTGGCAAAAACTGCTGAAAAGCTGGCCGTTTGGTTGGGCTGCAGCTTTTTCCAATGAAAAGCTACTAAAAAGCCCAACCAAACACTCCCTAAGCATGCATGTTAGTATGTTACGAGAAGGGGTGCCATAATTGAGAAAAAGATGAGACTGACTATGGCCGTCTCAAACATAAGCGGGAGCTTGTTGGAATGATTGGAACGGCTCAACAGATCTGTGCACAGAGTCTTTGGTAGACACGTAGGATGCTCTAGACATTATTAGTACTGGTTACCGTATTTATTAATCCTTGCTGTTGGTCGAATTATGCGGCTCTCCGCTGTTTTTTAAGGAAACACATCTCAACTGGAGCTGTCATTTCGTTTAATTTAAGTTTCGGTTCCGAAGAGATTAGGGCGTGTACAAAGGATGGCATATAGCTGACATTCGTACCTGAACTTACGAATTTTGTTGATATAACGAAGACATACTCTACAAATAGCTGAAACTTTAGAGATAAATAGATGATCTCAGTATATTAGACAATCTCAATGCATTTGTATGTTGGTGTCTCTTAGTGACTCATATAGATTTATTGGTGTTTTTTTCAAATCTTGTTGGGGTATTATCAAGGTCGACGTTATGAAAGTCATTTCTTTGTTCGCCGAGCTGCACACGGACAACTTCCATTGGTTAAATTCGGCAAACATTGCTCTTCTGCCTAAAAAGGAGGGCGCGGAGACTATCGTGGATTTTAGGCCAATCAGCCTCATTCAAGCCATTGCCAAGATTATTGCCAAGATGATGGCTTGTAGGCTCACCCCTCTCATGGGAGATCTTATTTCTAGGAGTCAGAGCGCTTTCATCAAATCGAGAAGCATACACGATAATTTCCTTTATGTCCGCAACTTCGCAAGAAGGATGCACCGTACCAGAACCCCGACCCTTCTATTCAAGCTTGACATTAGAAAGCCTTCGACTCTGTGAGATGGGAGTATTTGCTTTAGTTACTTCAGAAAAGAGGTTTCCCACCTAGGTTCAGGAATTGGATTGCTGCCTTGCTTTGCACGTCCACTTCTAGGGTGCTGCTCAACGGGGTGCCAGGGTCGCCGATGGCTCATGAGAGAGGCCTACGTCAAGGGGACCCGCTATCGCCTCTCCTATTTGTTTTGGCAATTGATCCTCTGCAGCAACTCTTGGACATGGCAACTAACAGTAATGACCTTACCCGCATAAGGGGTCGAAGAGCTTACATCCACACCTCTCTTTATGCCGACGATGCCGTCATTTTCTTGGCGCCTCTCAAGCGTGACATCGACAATCTTGCGGTCATTCTTCGGGATTTTGGTGAGGTCACAGGTCTTGTAACAAATGTGCAAAAGAGCTCCGTGGTGCCCATTAGATGCACGAACATTGACCTCCTATCGGTCCTTCAAGGGTTTCCAGCAATCCGGGGAAGCTTTCCATTGAGATACCTGGGCCTTCCATTGACGGTGCACCGACTTCGGTGGGGGGGGTAGATTTTCAGCACCTTATTGATAAGATCGCCACAAGGCTCACTACGTGGATAGGAAGGCACATAACTGTGGCAAGAAGATGCACCTTGATAAAATCGGTCCTAACATCTCAGGCGATCTACCACCTCACATCCATTGTCCTACCGCGCGGCACAATCAAGACAATCGTGAAGCTTTTGAGAGCCTTCTTATGGGCGTGTACGGATAAAGTTTCTGGCGGGCAATGCAAGATTAGTTGGGACCTAGTTTGTCGGCCAACCAACCTTGGAGGGTTGGGAATTCTTAATCTCGACCAATTCGCCACCGCCCTTCGTTTGAGATGGCCATGGCTCGAATGGAAAGACCCGACAAGATCGTGGGTTGGTTTGGGAAATCCGTGTGGCCAGGAGGACATGGACCTTTTCTATGCTCTGACATCAATAACTCTTGGTGATGGTCAAACGGCAAAATTCTGGCATGCACCATGGCTTGAGGGACGCAAGCCAAAGGACATCGCCCCGATCATCTTTGCAATCCCTAAGGCCACCAACGGTAATGTAAAGAGGGCTCTCACGGACAATGCTTGGATAAGCAACATAAACACCTCGTCCGGAATTAATGTGACCCAACTGAAAGAATTCGTCTCTCTTTGGACGATGCTTCAGGATGTGAACCTAAATGAAGGAGCCGACTCCATCAAATGGAAGCGAACCTCTAGCAGCAACTTCTCGACCTCATCGGCTTACCATGCGCAATTTGAAGGCATCACTTCCACGGTCATGAGGCCGGTTATTTGGAGCAGTTGCCTCCCCCCCCCCTAAATGCAAATTCTTTGCGTGGCTTATTTTTCAAGATAGAGTATGGACTGCCGATCGACTCCAAAGAAGAGGTTGGCCAAATTGTGGCCTTTGTCAACTATGTAGGAGGGAGCTGGAGACCGCCGCTCACATTCTTTTCAAATGTCGCCTCTCCATCCGTTTATGGTCCAGGATCCGAGATTGGCTAGGCCTAACTAGCATGAGCATTGACAATTGGGAAAATTACAATTCTGTTTTGGAATGGTGGTTTTCAGTGACCCACCCCTTTGGTCGCCTAAGCAAAGCCATGACATCTTTAGTCATGTTAGTTTCTTGGGAGATTTGGAACGAGAGGAATGCGCGGGTTTTTTGAAATCACTCAACAATGCCGCCTATCATTGTTGCCACGATTAAAAAAGAAGCCGGAGATTGGTCCATCGCCGGGGCTAAGCACTTGAGGTGCATCATGCCGCGAGAGTAGTTTTTTTTGGTTGTTTCGTCACCTTCAGGTGCTCTTATGTACATATCTAAACTCCTCTGTTAATCAATGAAATGCGGCAAAGCTTTTGCCCTTGTTTCAAAAATATAGAGATAATATAAGAGACAATCTATTGTATAAGTTATTCTTATTATTGAGTTAAGATAACATAAAGATATAGAAAATCAATACATATGAGAATATATACCTTCCGAACACAAGTGGTTTGGCTGGACCGCAGCTTCTGAGCAAAAGCCGGAGCTGGGCGGTCAAATGTGGTGGCTCCAAAGTCTGGCTCTAGAGAAGTTGTATAGCTGCCAAAGCGTAGTATGTTGATAAGACTGAGCGCCTCTTTGATTCTAAGGAATTTCAAAGCAGTTTTGAGGATTTCAGTCCTTAGAAATTTTTGGTATAGATGTTAGAAATTTTTTCTTCAGAAATTTTTGGTATAGATGTTAGGAATTTTCAAAGCAGTTTTGAGGATTTCAGTCCTCTTTGATCTATAGAATTAGAAAACTTAGAAATTTTTTCTATGAACCACTTTACATTCAATTTTAAATAAAAATTTGCATTCAGTCCAACCTCTTAGGGCCTCTTTGAGTCAAAGAAATTTTATAGGATTTCAATCCTTAGAAAATTTTCCTACAAAGGTTGTTTGATTTGCAGGATTAGAAATCTTAGACAATTTTCCTATAGGTCACTTTGCATTCAATTTCAAAGGAGAATTCTCATTGAGTCGAACCTCTTGGAAATTTTTATTTGTATGTATGACAACTATGCGTGCAACTAATCTCTAGAGAAAATTCTTGCATTTCTCCTGTAGTGCAACCAAACAATTTCTTTTACGTATTCATGTGTTTTCAATTCCTGTGGGATACAACATAACATGACATTCAATTCATATGCTTTTTCTATTCATGCGTTTTTACAATCTTACGAATCAAAGGGGCCCCTAGAAATTTTCCTTCGTGTCTATGACAAGTATGGCATGCACCTAATTATAAAGAAAATTTTCACTTTTTCCTTTTGTGCAACCAAACAACTAGTATTACTTATTCACGTGTTTTTCAATTTATGTAGGATATAATATACCATGACATCTAATTCCTATATTTCTTATATTTTTATGTTTTTTAATTCTAGCGTTCCAAAAAGAGCCTGAGACAGAAAAGGGTGGCCTCGACATCTTCTCCACCTACATGATAAGAGAGTGGGCAGTAGATTTGCTAATATTTACTCGAGTTTTGCATTGCTTTAAGAAATAGAAAATCTCTCTCAAATCTAACCCTAGCACACGAGCACCCAACCGCTTCTCACCAATCAGTGAATAACCTCCAACGGCTGCGGTCGTAGGGAACGCCCGCGGTCGTAGCACCATCTTGCTGTACATAACCCTATACAAAATATAGCTGTCTTGCCGTGTCCATAGCTAATTGTGGTATTTTGTTCAATATGTCGATCTGCACTTTTAATCCAAGAACGGACTTCTATGATGATCTTGTTGCTGCAACATTAGCTAGCTCTACACGATTCTAGTACTAGTTCGGCATTTCAATTATTTTATATTAAGAGCTAAAACTATTAATGTTACATCGTAGAGTATAAAACTATTGTATACTTTTGTTGCTCATGCTAGTATTTTTGTTGTCGTTTATGCTATTTACAACGCTTGAATACATATACGAAAGCACGGTACTATGGACAAATTACAGATACTGCATGCCAAAAGGTTTTTAGAAGCCAACTCTTAGGCCAAACACATCGCTGGTTTCTATTCTTGGGGTCTCCAGAGCGCCCTGAAGCCAGCTTGTAGAGCCAGAATCTACGAGCGGAAGCCGGGTCAAACAGGACCTTTAACCCCCTGTCTTCTAGTGCGCGTGGCAGAATTGACACATAGCATCATGGGTAGGATGGCACACTGGGTATCATGCGTGTCAAGCCTCTTGCATGTTGACATTTTTTAACACCGGACACTGAGAGCAAAATAAGGCTAAATGGTGCACCCACAATATGACCTATCCAGCTATGTTGCGAAGTGGAGTTTTGCGATAAAATTTGGCAGAAGGTGTAATTTTGTGAAACGAATTCTTAAAGGTACAATTTCAGTTAGTTTTCTATTATATATGTAGTTTTTTTAAGGTTTACTCAAAATCTAAAGTTTCGGTGTTGTTTTGCGTTAATTTGGGAACTAAAGTACTATTTGGTAAATCTGGTATAAAATTACAAAATTATATGTTCATAAAATACTGCATTTACCGAATATACCTTATGAGAATGCAGCCCAACGTGGGTCCATGTGGCTGTGAAAAAAGAACGTATTTCTTTGGTACCTACAAGCCTTTGTATATCTGGTCCGAACTCCAAATACAATTGTTTCGACTAGCTCGATGGGATTTCGCAAATGGAATATCCAATGGTTTATTCTCTTTGATATTCGAAATGGACTTAACTTTAGACTTTTACAGATCGATCATGGGCTTAGATATAATTAAATAAAATTATAGCTATACATTTTTCATGTGTAAAGTTAGTTTTGGCAACAATATTTTTCAAATAATTTTAGAACCAGTTTGTAGCGTTGTCTTGTGCCATAAAATGCTTCTTTTAAACATGTTCAAGAAAATAATGCGAAAAAATGTAGAAGTCTCTTTGACACACCATATAAAGTTGCACAAATTTATGTTATCCAATCTCACAAATTCACTGAATTGTTCTGTATTCTCTGTTATTTGGAAGTTTGTGTTATAACAAACGGAGCCTCATATAGTTCTGGAGAAAAAAAAATCAACGAACTAATCATTCAAACACCATCACCAGTTCACCATAAATAGGACCCTTACCCCTCTTGTCATGTGCAACAGTGCAAGGCCATTTACACATTTACACAATTGCCAGAAGAGTTTCGGCCACCGCGAGCAAAGCTAGTGTTGACTTGCCGGCCGGCGAAAGAAGGGGAGAGAGAAGAATATGGTGGGCATGGTGGCGAACTACGCGGATGGCGTGGCGCAGGCCCTCGTGGGCAAGCTCGGGCAGCTGCTGAGCGACGAGTACCGGTTGCTCAGCAGCGTCCGCGGCGAGATCCGCCACCTGAGGGACGACGTGGCCATCATGAACACCCTCCTCCGCATGCTCTCCGAAGCCGACGACGGCGCCGTCGACCACTTCGTCCGGGAGTGGATGAAGCAGGTGCGAGAGCTCGCTTACGATGCCGAGGACTGCATCGACACCTTCGTGCTCCGCATCAGCTGCGTCCCGCGGAGCCTCCGGGTACTCGGTGGTGCACGGCACCTGATTGTCACGCTTCCCGAGCGGCGCCGCCTCGCTGCCAACATCGAGGCCCTTCGTGGCCGCGCCCTTGCCATCGGCGAGCGCCGCGTGCGGTATGGCGTCGATGGCCAGGCACTGCGACCCTCCATATCTTTCGGGTCCGCCGCCGCGGCGTCGTCCACGCAAGTGGTAGGGGGTTATGCCAACGACCCTTTCCAGTTGGTTGGCATCAAGGAGCAGGTTGACTCTTTGGCCGAGAAGGTGAAGTCGGAGAAGATGACTAGTGACAATCAACCAGACAAGAAGCTCAAGGTGTTCTCCATCGTGGGGTTCGGGGGCCTCGGGAAGACGACGCTTGCTGTGGAGGTGTGCCGGAAGCTGGAGGAGGCGTTCACCTGCCAGGCAATCGTGTCGGTGTCGCAGGCGTTCGATGCCAGAAAGGACATGAGAGGGCTGCTGCAGCGCATCCTTCGGCAGGTGACGGTGAAGAGTGGCAATAAACAAAAGGACATCGACGGCAATTTGGAGGAAAAAGAACTGGCCACGATGCTCACTGAGCGTCTCGCGGAGAAAAGGTATTACTGACCCCGTCTTTATTTAGTTTCCTCCGATGCTGTATTGAAAAGAGAATGTATGGCTTATCATTTTTATGATATATGATTTGCGTTGGCTATTATCAGTATGTATATGTATCGGTAATAGCAATATCCGCTCGATATTAGTATTCCGTGGTATATTCGAGATACATATTCCATGAAATGGCCAGATAATTATCCCATAAAATGGAAAAAAATTGTCCACTAATAGGTAGGCACTCCTAAAATTAAAATACTTAGTGTGCACTTTGTGTAATTAATAAAGGATAAGCGCAATATATATTTTCTATGATTTTTAGTTGTTGACCCATCTAGAGGGTGAATTTACAAACTATATGCATGATACCTTCATTTTTATCAATATTTGTACACTTGAACAATAATTTCTTAGTATATAAAGAATTGATATTTTTGTTGATGAACATTTATTTTGTTTATACGTGGATTCCATTAGTTTATGATCATATATGTTCGTTGGAGGAAACACGACGATTGCATTTATGAAGATAATATATGTAAACTTGTCACCTAAAGTAGTTTACATATATTAAAATTTTATGTTAACTTTCACAATATATAATAAAAATCCAACGATAGAGATACTTTGAAACAAAATTTTAAAAATTTAAATCCTAACTCTAAAAACCCAAAAGACAGAAATAAAGTTCAATCTTTAAACTATATAACAATAAAAACAATAATAAAGACTTTTGCCCCAAGCAAGTTGAGGTAGGTTAGAAATGAAACCCAATAGAAGTTGCATGAGTCAAGAGGTGAAGAAAAAAAACTTAAAAAGAATATTATGGTTTGGGCACATGGATAGCTAATTTCCACGCGGTCCTATCTAGAGTTAAATCCTTGGATACATTCCAATCTTCAAGTCTTTTTTACCGCCTCCTCCCATGTCAACTTGGGTCGCTCCCTGCCCCTCCTAGTATTACCAATACATCTTAGAATAACACCATACACCGGTGTTTCTGGAGACCTCAATTGAATATGTCCAAACCATCTTAGTTGGTATTGAACAACCTTCTCTTCAATTGGTGCCGTCCACCTTAGCAATACATATTCTGCTCTATACAACATCGCAGGTTTAATCGCTATCCTATAGGACTTACCTTTTAGCTTCTGTGGGACATTTTGTCACAAAGGATGCCAAATGATTGCCATTATTTCATCCACCCCCACTTTAATTCTGTGGCTAACATCCTCATCATACTACCATTGCTCTGTAACATTGATCCCAAATATCAAAAAGTGCCCTTTTTGGGCACCATTTATCCTTCTAGACTAACATCTCCTTCCTCACACCTAACACCACTAAAATCGCACATCATATACTCAGTTTTGGTTCTAGTAAGTCTAAACCCTTGATTCTAAAGTCTGTCTCCACAGCCCTAATTTTCTATTGACGCCCATCCTACTCTCATCTACTAGCACCACATCATTAGCAAAGAGCATACACCAAGGAATATCTTCTTGTATATCCCTTGTGACCTCATCCATCACTAAGGCAAAAAGGTATGGGTTACTAACACCACATCATCAGCAAAGAGCATACACCAAGGGATATCTTCTTGTATACTTTTGTGATCTCATTCATCACTAAGGCAAAAAGGTATGGGCTCAAAGTTGACCCTTGATGTAGTCCTATCTCAATTGGGAAGGCATCGGTCTCACTGTCACAAGTTTGAACACTTGTCACAACGTTATCATATATATCCTTGATGAGGATAACATACTTTGTTGGGACTTTATATTTTTCCAGCGTCCACCACATGATTGTTCTTGGTATTTTGTCATACACCTCTCTAAGTCAATGAATACCATATATAGATCATTTTTTTCCCTATATCTCTCCACAAGTTGACCAGTAAGAAAATTTCCTCCATGGTCGATCTCTCGGGCATAAAACTAAATTGGTTTGTTGTAACGTTCGTCACTATTCTTAGTCGATGCTCAATCACTTTTTCCCATAGCTTCATATTATGACTCATAAGCTTAATTCATCAATAATTAGTACAGTTTTGAATATCTCCTTTATTCTTGAAGATAGGTACTAATATATTTTGTCTCCACTTTTCGGGCATCTTGTTTGACTGAAAGATGCAGTTGAACAACTTAGTTAGCTATACTACTGTCATGTTTCTAAGACATCTCCACACCTCGATAGGGATATCATCAGGGCCCGACGCCTTGACTTCTTTCATCCTTTTTAGGACCTCCTTAACATCAAACTCCTGGGTCCTCCACATGAAATGCCTGTTGGTGTCATCAAAGGAGTCATCTAACTCAAGCATAGTGCTCTCATTCCCACCGTTGAACAGTTCGTCAAAGTAATCTCTCCATCTTTTCTTGATCTCCTCATGTTTCACTAGAAATCGATTTGCCTCATTCTTGATGCATTTAACTTGTCTTCCTCTCACGAATTTTAGCCATCTTATAAACATCATTTTTGCCTTCCTTTGCGCCTAGTCGCTGGTATAGCTCATCATAAACCTGCCCCCTTACTTCACTCGTAGCTCATCTTGCTTTCTTCTTGGCCTCTTTGTACTTCTCCAAGTTGTTTATGTTTATGTCATGATGCCAGCGCTTGTAACATTCTTTCTTCTCCTTGATAGCCTTTTGAACATCCTCATTCCACCACCAGGTGCTTTTAGGTTCGTATTTCTTTCTTTTTGTCACTCCAAGAACCTCCCTAGCCACCCTTTGAATACAAGTTGCTATCTTCACCCACATGCTATTCGCGTCTTCCTCTTCATTCCATGGTCCTCCCACAACCATCATATCCTTAAAGATCTGTTGTGCTTCCCATTTGAGCTTCCACCACTTTGTTTTTGTGATTTTGGCATCTTTGTCCTGACAAACGCATAAATGAAAGTAAAATCAGCCACCACCAGCTTATGTTGTGGGATAACACACTCTCTAGGTATCACCTTACAATCTATACAAGCCCGTCTATCCACTCTCCTCGTAAGGACAAAATCAATTTGGCTGGAATGCTGAGCACTACTGAAGGTCACTAAATGGGATTGCCTTTTTCCAAAGGTGTTAGCTACGATCAGGTCGTAAGCTAGAGCGAAATCTAATATATCATTTCCCTCTTGGTTCCTATCGTCATACCCGAAGCCCCCATGCACCCGCTCAAACCCCACATTTGATGTACCCACATGGCTATTGGGATCTCCTCCTATGAAGAGTTCTCATTAGTAGATACACTTCTAACTATGTCATCTAAGTCTTCCCAGAATTGTCTCTTGATGCTCACATCGAAATCTCCTTGTGGGGCATAAACACTAATAACATTCAGGACCAAATCCTCAATTACTAGATTGACTAGGATAATCCTATCCCCCTGTCTCCGGACGTCCAGTACTCCGTTCTTTAGGCTCTTATCAATCAGTATGCCTACACCATTCCTACTCCCAACCAACCCTGAGTACCATAGCTTGAAACCAGTATTCTCCACCTCCCTCGCCTTCTGGCCCGTCCATTTAGTCTCCTGAACACAAATGATATTTACGTGTCTCCTAATTGCAGCATCAACTAACTCTTAGCTTCCCCGTTAAGGACCATACATTCCAACTACCCATATGAATCCTATTTGCATCGACTAGCTTCTTTACCCTTTGCATCCGTCGACTAAAATGTGAAGACTCCTGTACACTTATCATTACATCCGGGTGCTGATGTAGCATGCCACTAAGAGAGTGATGGTCGGGCCCTTACTCATTTAACACCACATCCGAGTTCTGATATGGCGCGTCACTAAGAGGGTTATGCCCCAACGAATTATTTAAACTATACTTATTTTAAATTTTAGTTTCATATTTAAGGAACACTAAATGAATTTTAAAAAATAATAATAACAAGCACAATACTCCCTTCGTTTCTTTCTATAAGGCGTATAATTTTTCCATCTTGTGTTTCATAATGTAACGCATCCATGTGAATTTATTTATTTTTCCTTGTTTGCTCATGTTTATGACATCTCTCTCCTACATTTATAAGTACTATTGTCACCGACCAGCACTTCCCATATTTTCAATGTATTTAAGTATGGATAGCACGATCATTTACTTATCTCTTTTTGTTGGTTACATAATCACCTCCCACTCAACATACGCCTTATAATTTGAAACAAATGGAGTATAAATTAGTATACTTTCAAACTCAAATTTTCTACATATAGTATAAATTCATAAAATAATTTTATAGAAACTTTGGACATAAACATTTGTACATAAACATTTATACATTTGAATAATAATTTCCTAGTATTTAAAGAATTGATATTTTTGTTGATGAACATCTATTTTGTTTATACGTGCATTCCATTAGTTTTATGATCATATATGTTCTTTGGAGGAAATACGAAGATTGCATTTATGAAGACAATATATGTAAACTTGTCACCTAAACTAGCTTACATATATTAAAATTTTGTTACCTTTCACAATGTATAATAAAACTCCAACCATAGAAATACTTTGAAACTAAATTTTAAGAATTTATATCCTAACTCTGAAAATCCAAAATTTATTTTAAATTTTAGTTTCATGTTCAAGAAAAACTTAACAAAATTTTAAAAAGAATAATAACAACAAGCACCATACTCCCTCCATTTCTTTCTATAAGGCGTATAATTTTTCCATCTTGTGTTTCATATTGTAAGGTGTCCATGTAAATTTATTTATTTTTCCTTGTTTGCTCATGTTTATGACATCTTCTCTCTCCTACATTTAAAAGTAGTACTGTCACCGATCAACACTTTCCCTATTTTTAATGTATTTAAGTATGGATAGGACGATCATTTTCCCATCTCTCTTTTTCATGGTTACATAACCCCCTCCCACTGAACATGCGCCTTATAACGGATGGAGCATAAATTATCGAAGTTAGTATACTTTCACACTCAAATTTTCTGCATGCAGTATAAATTCATAAAATAATATTATAAAAACTTTGGAAATGAACATTTGTACTCATTAATGCAAATGAAATCATTGGCCTACAAAAACCATTTTGTTGATAAAATATTTCTAATCGCTCATTGTATGTTTGGCTAAATAATCAGGTACCTCATTGTGATCGATGATATATGGACCATATCTGCATGGAACACAATAAGATCCAAATTCCTAGAGAACAACAATGGCAGCAGAATCATTGTGACCACTCGGATAGAGAATATGGCCAAAGCATGTAGCCCAGCTAGAACTTTGGGTGATTACATTCATCGAGTCAAACCTCTCGAGCTTGAAGACTCCAAGACACTGTTTACTCATAGAGTATTTGGCTATAATAAAACTTGCCCCAAGGAACTGGAGAGTGCAATGAATAAGATTCTGAAAAAATGCGGTGGGTTGCCATTGGCGATTGTTAGCATTGCCAGCCTTTTGGCGACATATAGGTCACCTGAAAGCTCAGAGATTTGGAAAAGAGTTTGCAGATCAATTGGTTCTCAGATGGAGAACAACCCTACACTCGAGCTGATGAGGCAATTGATTACACTCAGCTACAATCACCTGCCTCATCATCTCAAAGCTTGCATGATGTATCTCAGCGTTTTCCCGGAGGATTATGAGATTGATAAGAATCGGCTAGTCAACAGATGGATTGCCGAAGGCTTGGTTCCACAGAACCGGGGGTTGACATCACAGGAGGTTGCAGAAGCCTACTTCGACGAGCTATTGAGCATGAACATGATCAAACCAGGCAAGGATTTCCATGATAGGATAGTGAGAACATGTCGTGTGCATGATATCATGCTTGAGGTCATTGTGTCCAAGTCCCTAGAGGCCAACTTTGTCAGCTTGGTAGGAGGCCCATCTACAGGGACATCATACGATGCTGTCCGCCGCCTCTCTATCCAGGGCGATCTAGGTCCTGATGTCAAGATGATGAGCATGCGGCACGTCCGGTCTCTAAGCACGTTTCACCCTAAAGGTCAACGCCAATTGCTTGATCGACTACCCGAGTTCACACTGCTAAGGGTACTCGACCTAGAAGGCTGCAAAGACTTGCAAAACTATCATATGAAGCATGTTTGCCTGTTGTTCCTACTCAAATTCTTGAGTTTAGTTCATACAGATGTCACAGAGATGCCTAGTCAGATCGGTGCCCTGCAGCATTTGCAGACACTTTGGTTACATGACTCGCTCCTCAAACAAGTCCCAAAGTCCTTGATCAACCTGGAGAAACTTGAGTATCTGTCCTTCTCCAACAGGAATGATGCTGGTATACGCATGAGGCTGCCCCGAGGACTCCAAAAAATGAAGGCCCTGATTGAGTTACGCCTAGAACTCTGTGAGAGAGATGCTGAACTTGCCAAGGAGATCAGCGACCTGGTGGAATTACGGCAACTGCATATCGACCTCGACTGCACCAACTGTTGTTATATGCCGATTCTCGAAGAGCTTGCCATCTCCATAAGCAAGCTATGCTCCCTCCGTGAGTTGGGCCTTGAAGATAAGTCTCCATCTAATGGTAACAACATGCAATTTCTCCACAACCTCCGCTCACCACCACAGCTCCTCCGGTACCTCAACATTCGTGGCAAAATTGACAGACTTCCAAGCTGGTTGGAGTCACTCACACACCTCGTCCATATAGAACTTTGTTCTATATACTTGCAGGGTGATGAAATATATGGTGTCCTGTACAAGCTGCCTAACCTGTTGAGGATCACCTTCTGCGAGAGGTGTTGCAGAGATAGGCAGTTGGTGGCACGTACCACCTTCAAGTTCCCAGTGCTCAAGGAGCTGAATTTTTACCGTGATAATGAACCCCTAGACATCAAATTTGAGGAAGGAGCCATGGAAAACCTCGAGAGGCTCAGAGTGTGCTTCTATGGCAATAACAGGAGCCTGCATGGGGTCGAGAACTTGATCAGCCTTAAGGAGGTGCAACTCATTGGTACGGAAGATAACAGCAGCGCACTGCATATGGCAGAGGACTTGCTAAAGACTGAGAGACGGGGCCGCTCGGAATCAAAACAGTTCAACGTTCTAGTGAAATATGAGTGATCAATGTGCTGGATGCTTCTAGTTTTCGAATGTCGTTATTTTCTTGGATTGGATTCAAAATTTTACATGTTCTTCGTTTTCTTTTCAATGCATTTTCATAAAAAAAATTCCTTCTGTATGTTAATTTTTCGTTCAATGGCTTGTTGATTTTCAAGATGTAATACTTCCAAGATGTTTCATATCTTGAATGAATCAATTGAATAAGTTGTCAATTATTGCCTAGGCCTCTGTAACATGTTTATCTTCATCTTTGGTTCTGTCGTTAGCTTTATTCGGGTACTCCCAGTGGTCCAAGTCAGCAATATCTATAGCCTGCCACACAGAATAAAAGCTGAGGTGGAAGGAGAGTTAACGAAGAGAAAGGGAAAGTGTTTTATCTCAAGCAAAATACCACCAAATTTGAAAACCAAGAGAAATTTATTATTTTTGTGGGTTTCAACCACTTCCACCATGCCACGTAGTAGTAGAACACTGCATTTAGTTTATATATAATACACAGAAATTATGCATTGAAGAGGTTGTATGTACGTACCAAATTAATGTATGCTCTCCCTTTGGAAACACCCCTATAGTCCTGCTAGAGTGAATATGAAAAGTTCAGAAGAGCGTGCCTGTATTATTTGCAAAGTGTTTTGCAACGAGGCTTGATTTGTTGCACGTGCTGTGCTGCTGGAATGTCAAACACAACCTGGAGTGAAATAAAACAAACAGCGAAACCAAGCTCAGTATCGTCCCAATCCCAAGGAAATAAAAGAAAGAGAAGAGCATTGGTAAACCAGAACAGGACAGTGACATGATAAAACAAGAAATGATTTCGCTATTACTTCCAAATGCTCATATTTTACACGATGTAAGCAGAGCAGCTTCATGATACTCCAGTTTTCGACTCTACCAGCCATTACTTGGATTTCCCTGGCACATTTGATGAGAATAGATTCACCTTATTACTCCCGTTCTAAGGAATTGTACATTCATTTCTAGTGCATAGCACAGCTTAGAATTAATATGCAGTCGGGCATTAGCAGGGGGCTGCATGGATGTGCCGCTTGACATGGTGCAGCTGGTGGACGCGGCAGCAGGGAGTGAGAAGGTTTGGGCATTTGGTCGAACAGGTAGGTGGCGTCGCGCGCGCGGCGGATGCGGATTCAGGGAGCATTCCCCGGCCAGTGACTTCGGGTCCAACACAGCCGACACGAGGGGAGAAATCAAAAGCATGGGGGAGCGCATGGAGGCGTGAAGAGGGCGTTCGATGCCCTCAACAACGGGGGAACATAGGTGGCCGCAGCGGTGGGGCGGAGCGGAGACGGGGTGGCGTCGTGTCTGACGCGACGGTGGGAACATGGGCGATGCAGCCGAGCGCCCGATAACGGCGAGCATGTGGGCCGGAGCTTGTTCTAGTTAGCTTCTTTTGGGCTTCGCTGAGGACGAAGGCCCGACGTCGAAGGTTCCTGGTCCACCAATGCGATGCTGCCTTAGCATATGTGGAAATTTCTCTTTCCTCCAAATTCTACTGCAACCTCCTATGATGTCAAACCCCGCTTCTTCGGAACCTCTTGTGGCTTTCACTTTTAGAATTTCTTCACTTTTAAGCGTTGCGAGAGAAAATGAGAAGACCGGCCAAGTCCAGTCCAGCCCATGTATTCACAGTACTCAAACCTTTCCCTTCATTCGCCTTTTAAAAAAAAAGTGGGCTCAAGTTTCCAAAGTGATTCAATTTGCAAATTAAATTAAATTCCCAAAACTGCTTTGAACAACTTCTCAAAATCTTCAAAGGCTATTTCAGTTCCAAATGGAATTCAAATTCAGCTTTGAACTCAAATCTTATTTGAATTCTTGGCCCAAAATAATTGCATAACTCTTTTCTTTTAAAAACCCTAAACATCATCCGGTTATCATGCTTTTGAATTACTTGCAAGTGCATATGTTATAACATATGTAATGGATTTTTCAATTCTTTTGGAAACTTTGTGATCGGTGAACTTCAATGAATTGCACCCACAAGCCACAACTAGTTGAAAATCCTAGTCTCCTGGTAGTCTACTTAAATTCAGTTTGTAATTTTGTGTCAACTAAATTGGTCGTCGCGCTTATGGAAGCTTTTGGGTCAGTATCGAATTAAGAAAAGATAGTTGTTATTCATCACTCAACTATTTATGAGGGGAAAGTTAAACAAATTTTCCTACCACTCCAACGAGTCGACCACATTCTCTCCTACATACTAGCCAACTTTAACACCACTAGGTTAGGTTTAGGGTTTCGAGTTACTAGAGCATGTCCCCTCCCCAAGCTTAGAGGGAGGAAGGTGGGCGGTTGAGACATTGTGGTGGCCAGCGGGGCAAGGCGTGGCACTGCCATGGCAGCGGGATCACCGGAGGGAGCTCGACAGCAGCAAGATCGTCGAAGGAAGGTCGTCGGCAACGGGTTCCAACCATCTAGGTGGAAGATGGTCAGGTTAGCGGATCAGACGTCTTACAACTGTCGGAGACAAGGAAGAAGAGATAGGTGGTGGTAGGGAGGTGGCAGAGGGGAAGCGAAGCTGGTGCCATCCTTAGTGCTGGCAATTGCTTCGAGCAGCTAAGGAGGACGACTCCTATGGGCCTTGCGGGCGCCGAAGCAACATTGGCGAGGCACGTGGTGGCAATGCATGGAGAAGCGTAGGGCGGCACCCAGGAGGGGGTTTGGAGGTTAGGGTTCGAATTTCATACATGGTGAGAGGGTGAACAAGGGTGTAGCTCAGAAAATTTGACGTTTACTTAAAAGTTTTAGTTGAGCGATACTCCCTCAATTTCACTATACATGTCGCTGGCCTCACGAGTATCTGTTTCAATATATATGTCCATCAAGGGAATTAAGATGTAGTTGATGCAATATTTCTACTCTCTACCTCTATTTTAAGGCATCAGAAGAGTTTAAATGGTTATAGCATGTCATTTAATAAGAGATATGTATACATGGTCATTTCTCATTAACTCTACCTTATATCCAATGCCACTTTGATATTTATATATAGTGAGCAGGTAACATATATTAGGAGGAGTATATAGTTACCCATTTAATTATACATTTGAAACTCCCTAAAAAAATTATACATTTGAAACTAAGTAATTATATGTGATTGTATCTGATTTACAAATAATACGGATTGCACCGTCGCGTGCCCTGATTGATTACACACTAACCGACTTTTGTTGACTTGGTCCTACGGTATGATTGTAGAATGCAACAACTTGGATAGCCTTTGACCTCCATTATTGATCATAATAAGACAGTTCATCCAATTCAATCAATAGATTTTCCAGCGGTGACAGTTTCTGTAATGTCTAGAGTTCGGTCGATTTCCATCAAATCCTTTCTTTTTTGTCTTTGTTACAACTGTAGAAACTATATATAGTATTATATAAGAGATATACTACTACTAGCGTGTGCACAAAATCATATTTAAAATAAGTTGTTATTAGATATATTTCTTCTCTCATAAACCACTCTAAAGAAAAAAAATCTACGCATTAAGCATACATTAAATGAGCCATAAACTTACAATTATAGTAAAGTAATTAGTGGGGTTTATTAGGTGATTAATTATGCCATAAGTCTATAATTAAGAGGTATTTTTTAAGGATTGAGTTTAAATCATGAGCCGTTGATAAAATTTATGCACGGTTTAAATCAAAAGTATCTAACATCAACTCATACCTTTATAAATAGTATAGATATAGATATATGTTATTTTTATTTTTATAGTCTTTAGTGCAAAAATTTTAACTACAACTTCTGATCAAAGTATGTTATGAAAACTAACAAAAAGTATATAATATGAATTTTTTTGTAAAAGAATCTAACAACTTATTTTCATAGAGTAAGTTAATATTTTTTGTGCATATTAGTGATTAGTATTTAAAAAAGTTGATTATATATCCTACGATAACATAAATTTTAGAACAGAAATAGTATAGAACATTTCGCTTATAGGATCATGAATTTCTTTACCCATTTAGCACAATTATCTCAAAGTCGTCGAAGCTTCTCAACGCAATTTCTGGATTTGATATCGTGACGTTTGAGTGGTCTGAATCCTGAGGTATGCTCGTGCATTAACCCCACAGCGACGCATGCATAGCATCCCTGTGACACAGGTAACTATACAAGGTCATCAACGGCCGCTACACGTCACTAGGACACATTTCATTCCGTCCCGTTTCATGAAACTTGAGCCGAAAACCGCGCACCCGACCAAGCGAATCCCCCCACGCTTGCTCTCCACTCGCCACATGCCGCCCCACCGCGCGGCCACACCGGTGCACCGCAGCACCCCACAGGTGCGACGCGCCATTGCTCACGCGCCACGTACACGTACCGCTTTATATATTCACCCGCTCCTCCGGCCGCAAACCACCACCAAAAATCTTGCAACCACTGTGTCGACCCGTCTCGCTCTCTGCACCGCCAAGCTTTGCTAATTGCTCCCATGGATTCGAGGGCTTTTCTCGTTGCCGTCGTGGTGGTGGTCGCCGCTGCTGCGGTGCCGGCGGGCGTTGGGGGAGACTTCGCGGCGGACCGGGCGGAGTGCTCGGACAAGCTGGTGGCGCTCGCGACGTGCCTGACGTACGTGCAGGGGCAGGCGCCGGCGCCGACGCCGGACTGCTGCGCGGGGCTGAAGACGGTGCTGCAGACCAGCCGCAAGTGCCTGTGCGTGCTCGTCAAGGACCGCGACGAGCCGCAATTGGGGCTCAAGATCGACGTCACCAAGGCGCTCGGCCTCCCCGCCGTCTGCAGCGCGCCCGCCAACATCTCCGACTGCCCAAGTACGTCGCAAAAGCTTAGCACTACTACACACTACACTCTCTCTCTCTCTCTCTCTCTCTCTCTCTCTCTCTCTGTGCCTCACTCGGTCCTTTCTCTGCGTCTTGGTACTCAACTTGTGCTACTACGTATCCCACTAATCTGTCTGATCGATATTGGCGTTTATTTCTATCAAACATGATAAGACTTGCAGTTTCCGCACTTCATCAACTCAAAAATCCAATCCGATATGAAATAATCTGGAACGGTGATCATGTATCATACGGACTACGGCAAGAACAACTGAGATGATTGATGTGGTTACACCAGAGATAAGATTAATCGCACAAATTGCAGTTAGTACACAAAATTAGCATTTCATTGAAGTTACTGGGGATCATGCATGTCATCATGTCTATAGATACTAGATATATATGTGCCTTAATTTCAAACGCCACCATGAGCTAAAGCAGCGCCACCTTAAGAAAATCCGTATAGCGCAGAAACATGCTTTCTAGGCCTTGGTTTCGGGACGTGCTGATAGCAACGCTTGATGCAAACAGATGTTTCAAAAGAAGAGGAGGAGAAAATATCTCGGCCACCGGCCGGGAGCGTCCAAAATTTAGCAGCCTTTTCCTATGCATGCGCAGCGGCCGGCCGGTCCGTGACGCCATCCGTCATTATGGAGAGATAAACGGAGTATTAGGCCACTCTGAAGAAGATTCTGACAGAGACCTGAGCTGGACTTTTGCTTGACTCCGAAGGAAAACGGCGCGAGAAAACCGAACATGGCCACAAGTGCGGTGCATGTGTCGTGGCGTGGCGTTGGCATGCAAGGCATTCCGTGTGTGCTGTAGAGCGGTGGAAGAAACGGACGCCGGGACCGTTGGAAAACGAAGGGCGTAGCTAAACATCAGGGTTCTTCGCATGTTTTCTTGGATGTGGTAAATGTGATTTATTAGGCAAGTAGTTTTACATATTGACCAAGTTTCTAAAAATACTTTGATCGTCAATTATTTTAAATATATATTATTTTAAATAAAAATAATTATATATCTATATTTTATGGTGAACCTAATAATGTTAATTTTTTATTGTTGGTAATTCTTTTATATTGATGATTAAATCAAAAAATATTTGACTCTGATATTCTAAATTTTTTAGATTTTGGTACTACCATTCATTGCGGCCCCAGTTCATACATGCCACGACTTACATTAGATGATGCTCTTTTTTCGATTTATAGCGCTGTGGGTACTGGGAAACCAGCAAGCTAATTTTGTTTGCTCATATTTTATTTATTTATTGTGAGGAACTTTTGTTTGCTCGTAATCAAGTGTTCTCCGGCCTATTGTGGATGCAATGTGCAGGGCTATTGAATCTGCCGCCCAACTCCAAGGACGCTGCGGTCTTCGAGCAGTTTGCCAAGGAGCATGCCCAGGGCAGCCCGAGTGAGTTTTTCCCCTCTCTTTTTTTTTCTTTTTTCCTTTTTAAATCCTTTTAGATTCGTCGATCGACTAAAAAATTATTATTTCATTTGAATAATTTCATGTATTGATATTACTGACTCACTCTGGACTTTAATTGTGTAAGTCGATCTAATATCACGTATAATCAATATAATCGGTCGTAATTTTGGTGGGTCTTACAAATATCATAATAATACATGTGCTAGATCCATGAAAAGCACACGCTGCTTAATGTGCCTACATCCAACCAACCAGCTGAGACTTAATGCTGAAGTGGTTGATCGATGCAGATTAACATCGCCATATCTCTAATTAATTTGACTAACTACTACTACTGGACAGCAGTGGCTAATCTGTCGCCGTTGGAGCCTGATGCGACGTGGGAAATCAATGTGCTACAACTACAACTAGCCTAACTATGAAGTAGGAGTACCATATCACATACTCCGTAGTAGCTACATATAGCACGCTTCCAAAACGTGAAGAGCGATAGATACCATTACGCTACATATCCTGAAAAGCACCAAGTAATTAAAGATACACTTCTTATATGAAAAAAACTAAGTAAAGATATTACAGGGGGTAGTACTTCTCGTGATGATTGTTTGACAATTTGCTCCGGTTCTCTTTGGACTTTGGAGCTACTAATTTGGTTGATCGATGTGGTCTTCAGGTGGCCCGAGTGCGCCGAGCACGAGCGCGCAGAAGAACGCGGCGGCAGGGCCCGCGGCGAGGATGAGGTGGTCGGGGCTGGGAGTGGACGGAGTTGGTGGCGCCGCACGCGCAGTGGCGCTTTTCGTCTCCGCCACCGCCGTCCCACTCGCCGTGCCTTTCATTGTTCTGGGCTAAAATAAAACGGAAAGGAAGAGATCGAAATGGAGATAGTGCTGATCATTTGTGTGTACGTGGACCGAGGAGTGGTGTTGCCGACTTGGTTGATGAGTTCATGCGTGCGTGCTGTCTTAATTTCCGTGTGAAAAAGGATTGGGGAATGTAATCAAAAGAGCTGGCTAATACTACATGTTGAAGTAATTAGAGAATCACTTCTTTAATCATGCATATCAATTTGCAGCATGCACATCCATGCAATACTTGAATTGAGCCTGCCGACCAATTTATTGAGGCGTCACTTTTGAACTGAATGCCAGATCAGAAACATGCTATGATCATTATATTCAGTACAGAGGTACACGTACTTGATCAGTCACCGGACCGAACTGTCGAGGTTTCAAGGCTTTTAAGGCGGCAGTGCTGTACGAGCAAGGCCAGAGAACAAGGGCACGGTGCTTCTTAAGAACGTTTACTGTAACTAGTCTAGAGATGGCGCTTTCGATCTGTACTGCTCTTTCGAGAGCATACGGCAAAATTGCTGGTTGAGGCTTAGAGAGAGAGGCTCATCATTTGGCGAAGTTTTGGTCCTAGTCGTACTCCAACTCTCCAATTGGAGGTGGTTGCGGAAACAGATTTTAAAGAGCAGGGCCCGTTTTAGACCTGTCGCCTCTTTCCTTAGAAGTACCATCTAAAAAGTTATGAATGTTTTTAAAGAGGATCGTCGATGTTTATCGTGGTATAGCATTTACATTTGTAAAATGTTTGGTGCAAAAGCATGGCCATTTGAGTCCTGCATAAATAAGACAAAATTTGCACATCTGAATATTTGTTATTCAAATTTTTTTCACAGAACGTAAATAGTCATATTTTGTACTAAATTTTACAAGTGTACATATTAGTATATCATTTTGAATGTTTCCAAAAAAATTACATCTTTTTGAGGCTATGTGAGGAGAGAGAACGATGGGTTTAAATGAATCCGAGCCCAGAAAAGAGTTTCTAGAGGTGGTTGGCAGTGAGTATTGGGTGTAAGAACATATGCAGCAGTTCCCCTATCCGGTTCTGCATAGCCAAAATTTAGCTCAAAGTCTAAAAGACGTGTTCCAGCAGCTTCTCACACTGGTTCTGCATCGCATCCCATTCTCCATCACGTCTCCCTCAATCCCCAATTCTAGCAAAGGCTCCTGGTTCTGCAAACACCAACTGCCGCTCCTCCCGCAGCTCATCCCCGCCAATCTCTTCCCCCTCTCGCCCCCTGCAGCTTGTCCGCCGGCAGCTCATCCCCGTCAGAGACCCTTCGCAGCTTGTCCCTGGCCTCATCTGTCCGCAGCTCGTCCCCGGTGCAGTCCCGTCCGTGTAGATCCGTCCTCCGCACGGACCGGACCGACTACCTGTCCGTGTGGGTCCCATCGTCCACACCAGCTGGATCAACGGCGACCGTCTAGCGTCTCTGCCTCCGTCCAGATCCCTCTCGTCCCGCCTCTCCACCTCCGTCAAAAGTTGGATCGAGGCTTCCCCTCGAACCAGATCGAGGTTGTTGTCGACCCGAGGGACTGGATCCACCTCCTTCTGGTCCGCATCGATGGCGACGAGGTCTCCTCGGACGGGCGGAGGTCGTGCTGGTGCTGTTCTAGCGAGGAGGAATAGCAGGTGCGCTACCCTTGCGGCTCCCTCTTGCAGTGCCTCCTTCTGTCACCGTCGTCCCTCCTTCGAGTCGGTCGAGCCCGCACCGGTACTCCTCCTTCTCCGAGAACGGATCGAGCTCCTCTGGACTTCCCTGCCAGGCATCAAGCACATATCTGGATAACCCTCCCTGGTGTGAAGGTCTCCTCTGGACTCCCCTCTCTTACCAGGTACTAGTTCGTCCCCATAGTTCACACGCTCTATGGTTGAAATGGCAATACTTAACCAGTGTTGCTGAAGATTAGTACTTGTTTGCACCGATTTGGTACTAGGGTTACCACTGATGTGATTGCGAATGCACATTCTTACTGTGATTGAGGTCATGTGCAGTATCTGAGAACGATTAGGAGTATTTGCACTATGAAGCATGAAATTGATGTTAACTATATTATTTGGAATCAGTAGTGCTAGGAGACTTGAGATTATTCAATTTGTTAGCTTGCAATTCATGCTCTAGTAATGTGTATGTTCTGTTTAAAATAAAGCATAATATATTACTTGCTATTTGCTATTACGAAGACATGGAAGCTTCATGCGTATGCACATTGTCAGTGTGATTGAGTTGGTGTCCAGTATATGAGAAGAAGGATTAACACTAGTATCTGAAGAAAATGGTGGAGATTACAGGTCCACAAATTAGTGATGATTCATGATAAATATTATTGAAGTTCACATATTGTTTGCTTGTAATTAAGTAGTATGGTTTGTGTGTTCCACTGTACAGAGTTACATACTAGCTTGCAAGATCACAAGTCTTTTGCAGTCTATACAAATAGATATTTTGCTTGTTTTTGTACACACTGACCCAGTAGTGCTGCTCTTAGCTCAATGCATTGTATACAATATTCTGTTGTGCATTCTCCTAATAGCATTATTTGTCAGATTTCATTTCGTAACAACATGGACAACGATTCGAATAGAAAGCTTGCAAGATGGTCTTGGACAATAGAACGAATAGAGGGTATAGCTTGTGACATTAAGAAATTAGTGGATGATAATCTTGTTCCTGATTCTTGTGCCTATGCTGCTGACATTAACATGGTACTCCTTCAAATAGAAAATCTCGCTGTTGACCTAAACCAGGTTTCCATACATTCGAGCGAGTTGCTCGAAGAACAAGAGCTAGCAAAGGTAGATCGTGTGCTTGAGGAAAACGAGAAGTGCGTAGAACTGGAGGATCTTCGAGCGATTGACTACGAGTCAGATTACAGCAGTAGACTCCTGGACTGGGAGTATCTTGAGGATGAGAGCTTGTAATCTGACTAGTACTTACGATAACTAGTATGCCTACTAAGTAATATTTTGGTTGTTATGTACTAGACAAACTTGATCCACTATCTATATGTGTTGAATTTGAAGAACTATGTGATGTATGGAATTTAATGTAATATACTTATGTAGGGGTATCTGAGAAGTAGTCGTCGTAAAGTCTTGCATGGTCGGCAAGTCTATTGCGGTGAACCACTTGACGGCCAACCACTGACCCATCAGGACGTTGAACTTGCGTACGTCTGTATTGTTGGTGGGCTACTTGGATAGTCTGGAAGATCATCCTCATCGGACGACGACGAATCTAACAGAGTTTTCATGAAAAAGCTTCGATGATTCATGGTGCACGATGAGAGGGTAGGAAGTGCTAATAGCTCTGGTGCTGGTTGAGAAGGTGAGAAGAGCAAATGGTTTTGGTATTAATGGGAAGGCTGGATGAGCAAATGGTTGTGCATATATAGGCCTCAAAATATAGCCGTTGAGAAATCTAGCTGTTGGAAATATAGCCGCTGGAAATTTATCCATTGAAAATATACTTGTTCGAAATTTGCTTTTCGAATTTGTCCATTCGAAAATTTGGCCATTCAAATTTGGCCGTTCGAAAAAATTTCCGTTCAAATTTAGAGCCATCCGAAATTTATCCGTTGCGAATAAATAACCGTTGAGGATAATGTGGTAGTCATAGTATATCAATAAAATATAGGATGGTGGGATATAGGGAATGAGATTTGGAGAAGCTGCTGGACCGAAAAGAGAAATAGGGAATGAATCTTTTGGAGAAGCTCCCTATATAGAGATTTAGGGAACCAAATTTACATAAGCTGCTGCAGATGCTATAATCTATTTTTTCCGTGCAAACCATTATCAAAAGTCATAACAAAATTCCAAAAAAAGTTATACATAGGCTTTTGAACTTGCTTTACCTATGTCTAAAATTTCAAGTTAAAATACGACTTGTGGTAGGAGTAACAAAAAGGACAAAATTCTAACAGCTTGAATTGTGAAAAGCCATCAGAAATTTTTTTCTGTCACTCCTTACACATCTCGTATTTGAGCGGGTAAAGCAACCCACGAAGTACATGTACAATTTTGTTTCGAAATTTTCATAAAATGTGCTAGTGAATTGCACGAAGATCACACCAATAATCTTAGTTCACCCAATACGTTCCGTGGTTGCCTACTCCCCGTGTGTTGGACAATGTGTTGGTCAGGTTCTTCTTTTTCTTGAACACGTTGCTGGTGTAATTCCTGAAGTTTGAACTGTACTATTGCGCTTATTATTAAGCCTATTTAGGATTGTTTGGGTCCTAAGGTCGGATGTGTTTGTTCCAGAATCTTCGAAAGGATTACACTATTTGGTAACAAGAACACGTGAATTCGAAGTTACCTTTGTAGTCAGATTAAGATCATTTTCGAGAATATGTTTTCCATAAAAAAGTGTGTAGTCAGATTATCACCGACTCTAGCGCTAAGGTGCATGTGTACCTCCCATGTACCGAGCAAGCAGACATCTTCATTTGAAGCCACCAAGCCATGCCTATTTCAAGTGAGCGTAATCTCATCAGGAAAAATCAACTTCTAAAATTAACCTTTTGTTCAAGAAACAATAAAATTAATATACTATATTTTTTTTAAAAATGAAATTTCGAGCGTGAGGCTCCTTTGTGGGCTGGGCTCAGGTCTACCCTTTCAGTAAGCCTTAAGCAAGCGAGCATAATGGGCTTTCTCTTGTGGAGCCATATGTCTTAGTAAGACACGTTTTTTGGAAAAAAAGTATATATTTACACCCCTCAAATATCATCCTAGAGATACTTTATCTCTAACCTATTTTTTAGGCCACTTAACCTCTGAAATAGTAAAACCATACAAAAAAAACCCTCTGAACTAGTTTTGGAAGGTGATTTTACTTATGTGGCATGTGTTCAAGGTGGTTTTAGCAACGTAAGCAGTTGGCATGGTGACGGTTTAACAAATAAATCAAATAAAGATTTTTTTTCTCTCACTTCTATGTGGAACCCACTTGTCAGACTTCTTCAACCTATAACCACATGGGGAGAGACAAAGGAGGCTATAGCCATGATGGTCTTGGGGCTCATTGGAATTGGAGCGGCCCGAAGGGTCAGGGCTTGGTAAAAAGGGGACCAAAGGTCCTTAAGTGACAAAAATGTGGCAGAGGAGCACAAGCAGTGGGTCGACAGGACGATGCAGTGGTGTAATCGTCAAACTGACTGCGCTTTGCTGCTTAGGAGGCAGAGGAGATGGTGCTAAGCAAAGAAATCGGCATGAAGCTCACCTAGTGCAGAGAACGCCTGAGACAACATCTTACCGGAGTTGGTGAAGAAGCTCACATAAAGATGGACAACAGGAAAAATTGAGTGCCATGCTGGCTTAAGGTGGAGCTCTAGTGTGGACGAATTGGGCGGGGTGCCTTGTCTTGCTGATTTGGCCAGCAACGGAGGAAGCTAGGGCTAAAGGGATGGACGAGAAAGAGAGAAAAGAAGATAGGGATGCAAGAGATGAAGAAAAAAAATCACGTAAGTCCTGACATGTCAACGCCACCTCATCATCTATCTGCGAAAACCGTTCTCCAGAACTGGCTTAGGAGATATGTTATACATTTTTGTTACCTCAAGGGTTTAAATAGTTGGGAAAATAGACTAGAGATGGAGAAAGGGTAGCATGTCTATAAGGTAATACTTAAGAGGGTCAAAAAATATATATATTTTTTAACAGGCGATTTGGTTGGAAAATCCAATCTTGGACAAGAGCAACTCCAAAAACTTTAGGCAACCTGCGATAGGACGACGAACGAGAATGTTCTCCTGTGCACCCAGCAAGAGAGAGAGAGAGAGAGAAGCGAATAACCCCGTTATGAAAAGGCAAACGGCATACTATCTCAGCAGCGATTTATGTTAACCTAGAAACTTACCGGTGATAACTACGGCGAACAGATTAGAAAATACTATCAACTTGGTATAAGCTGGCCATTAGATTGAAATTGTTACCTTGATGATGTAACCCCAGTACGAGAGTAGAACATTTCTTTAGTTGCTCGCACCAAAACTTCAGCATAGTATTGTCAATCTTCACACCTGTCAACGGAAACGTTTAAAGGAGAAAAAAAAGCCTTGATATGGTCAGATCAAAAAAACCAAGGCCTCTTTGATTCGCATTTTGCGTAAAGTTCCTGTAAATTTTCTACAAATATATTCTGGCAATGAAAGAGATCCTTGTTAACCTCGTGAAGATACTCGTATAAAAGCGTAAGAAAATAAACAAAAGCTGCAAGCTGCTGCAGCGCAGAAACGAGACAAACCACGCGGCCCGTTTCCAAGGGCCTCGCATCCAACAAGCCCCCGGCGGAAACTTAAAAACTTTAGATGCACGCCTAATCCAAAGTTCTAACCCAAATCATTAGAACTAAAAATAAAATAAAAAATCTCCGAACCGAACCAAACCAAGCCAGCCGCCCCCCCCACCAAATCATTCGTTCGTTCATTTGATTGACGCGCAACTAACCCACCACCACCGCCACCACCACCACCACCGTCGATCTCGGAGCAGGCGTGTCCCCCTCCCCGCCTCGCCGAATCCGTCATTGCCCCCGTGTAGGAGGTCTCTGGATCTCGGATGGCGTCGGCGAAGTCGTCCCGCTCACGGCCGGCTGGCCACTCCGGGGTGTTCCCGGTGGGCGGGGCCGCGGCGGGGATCGGAGGCGGGGGAGGCGGCGGCGGCGACGGCGGGGTGCAGCTCGCCGACAAGCTCAAGATCTTCAAGACCGATAACTTTGATCCCGACGCCTACGTGCAGTCCAAGTGCCAGACCATGAACGAGAAGGTGAGCGCGCTCTCTGTCTGATCCGGCCGGGGTTGGGTTGGGTTGGGCGCGCGCGGGTCCATCCATCCCCGCTCGCGTTTGCCGTCTCTGGATCGTAGAAGGGTGGAATTTGGGGGTGGTGGGGGAGTTCGCGTGTTGCGTAGGAGCCTGTGATCCTCATCCGTTTGTGGGGACGGGAGATGCGATTTGGGGGCGTGATTAGTTTTTGCATTTAGGTCAAATGAGTTACAGTGGTAGTTTTTGGTAGTAACAAGTTCCCCATTATTATGTTTCCATTATTGAGTTATGTGATGTACGTAGAGATTTCGGTCAATGGATAGATGATTGATGGTGAAGGGATGAAATTTGACATTACAGGCTTTGTGAAGGGTGTTTCGTGTGCTTTTATTTTCTGTGGCGATGTGAGTCTGCGACGAGATTGTGGTTGCAATGTACGATTTAATGAGTTGGAATTGTTTGGGACAATAGGTGCGAGTTCTTTACTTCTGCTGGAGGATGAAATTTGATCCACTGATGGTAAAAAAGAATGGTATTTTGGCTGTTTTATATGTCGAAAACTGGGTATGCTCTAAATAACTGGGAAATAATTTTGCAATTTTATGTGCACGCTTGAATAGCAAGATTGGAAATGCTTCAAGTTCAGGTTTGAATATACTGCCTTTCTTTTTAATGCATTATAATGCGGCTATTCAGTGTGTTTTTAGCTTGTATGGATGTCCAAGTCTTGGGTTAGCAGGGTAACATTAGAGACAAAATGGTGTTGGATTTCATTTAGAAGAGGCATTTAAGTCTCAAGCTTCTGTGAAGGTGGAAGTTTCAAGAGCTTGCTCCTGAAAATAGCACATTTTTAAGTGGTATGGTTATGTTGGAACAATGTAAGTACAAAGGTAATTTGGATGGCCTCCGTGATAAAATGGATCAGCTATCAGGTTAAGTGGAAATTTTGAATCATAGTAATTGATAACTCCTCTTATTCTCCATGCTAAATTGAAATCCTGACACTGTTTCATGAGAGGCATGGATGCAGAGTCTTGGGTCTTCCATTCTGGATCTAAGTCTGTAGTTTTTCTGTGGAGTGTTTATGGTTTCTTTTAAAATTTTAGCTCATGCTTGAGTAGGTGAAGTAAAGTAGTTGACATTGGCTTTTCGACGTGCTTTACATTGGTACTCTTTACATGCTTTTGGGCATTTGTACTTACACATCCAATCTGTGTATTCCTTAGGCTGACATTGTTGAATTATTTTATTTTACCAAGGTTAAAGTGTAGAACGAACATAGCTGACAAAATCGACTTAATTGCAGGAAATAAGACATTTGTGTTCTTATCTGCAAGATTTAAAGAAGGCTTCAGCTGAAGAAATGCGCAGAAGTGTTTATGCGAATTATGCTGCATTTATCAGGTCAGGCAGCAGCCTTACCGGTGCAATTTCGTTCTATTTTTCTGTAGTCCTTCAATTATTAGTACCACACCAGTTCTATGTTTATATTGAACCCACTACGCTAATACAATCACATGACACATAGTCAGTTAGCCACTCCTAAACTTTCTTATATCTGCATATTTTGTGTGGAACGCAAATGCTGTATTGTGCTAGCTATTCTGTATTTGATTTTGTTTCTGTTTCTGTTTCTGTCATCATCAGACAAGTCAATGCTTTGACAATTAATTGTTTAGAATATGTACTTTCCTAGTAGTAGCATCTGCATTGTTATTGATTTGAGAATTACAGGAATGCAATCACTGTTCTTCATAGTGAATCTGTGATGTGCAAATCATCTAATTTGTGGTATTTGAGATCATCATTTGTGTTACGTGACTTTGGTGTTGAAATAATTGCTTTTGTTTATTTATGTTCTCCTCTCATTGTATTATTGGTGTCCCCATTAATATTTGATAACTGATCTCCTGGTCATCAGGACATCGAAGGAGATATCAGACCTCGAAGGGGAGCTCTTATCAATTAGAAATTTACTGAATACACAGGCAGCTTTAATCCATGGTCTATCTGAAGGAGTTCAGATAGATTCCCTGACTTCGGGCACTGAAGGTTCCGCCGAAGAGGACATATCCAATGTTGAAGACCAGGAGCCTTCAGAAATACAGAAATGGTCTGCGGATTTCCCTGACATGCTTGATGTTTTGCTAGCTGAGAGAAGAGTGGATGAAGCCCTAGATGCACTTGATGAAGCGGAACGAGTTGTTGTAGATGCAAAACAAACACAGATTCTAACTACAGCCGAAATTTCGGCTTTGAGAGCTGCTGTCTCGGATAATCGTCAAAAGCTGGCTGACCAGCTTGCTGAAGCTGCTTGTCAGTCGTCTACTCGTGGTATTGAACTTCGTGCTGCGGCTTCTGCTCTCAAAAGGCTTGGTGATGGCCCTCGAGCTCACAGTTTGTTACTCAGCGCACATAATCAAAGGCTTCAGTGCAATATGCAAACTATACATCCGTCTAGCACTTCATATGGTGGGGCATACACTGCAGCACTTGCTCAACAAGTTTTTTCAGTCATAGCTCAGGCACTCAGTGACTCTGTAGAAGTCTTTGGTGATGAGTCATGTTACGCTTCTGAGCTGGTTACATGGGCTACCAAGCAGGTCATGTCCTTTGCTCTTCTGGTAAAAAGGCATGTATTGTCTTCTTGTGCAGCTGCTGGAGGCTTGAGAGCAGCTGCAGAATGTGTTCAGATATCACTTGGCCATTGTTCCTTGCTGGAAGCTCATGGTCTGTCCGTTTCAGCTGTTCTCTTGAAGCAATTCAAGCCCAGCCTTGAGCAAGCAATAGATGCTAACTTGAGGAGAATTGAAGAGAGTACTGCTGCACTAGCTGCAGCTGATGACTGGACACTCACTTATCCCCCAAATGGTATTCGCCCATTAGCTAGATCTTCTGTTGCTAATTTGGCACTTCAGCCAAAGCTCTCTAGCAGTGCACATCGTTTCAATTCAATGGTTCAGGTAATGATTGATCCTTTTCGGTCAAGTAATATGAATGAACCTTTCCCACTTGTTGTTTTCATCAAAATAGTAATGATCTGTCCATCTTGGCAAGCTTGGGCCCACCGAATTATGTCATATTAATGCTATGTTTATTCTTCACAGGACAAGAAACAGCTACAACCTCAATTAACATTTATTTTGTATGATCTGTTCAAACTTTTGTTCATTTTCAACTAGGATCTGGTTAGTTCTCACTTGATGCTTATCTCGATAACCTATGAAATAGCTAAATTATAAATGCAACAGGAGATTATCAAGTGCATTCATTTATTTTGTTTGCTTTGAGGAAACTATTGCAGTTCCATAATACTAAAGTAGGTGTGTCATGCCAATCATAATTTAGGAAAGATAGCCTTAGAGGTTGAAAGATGTGGAAAGATCTAATTGTTTGTCCCTTATCCTTCTCTATGTATTTTACACTAGCTATATTGCATTGTATTAGTACAGTGTAGGATTGCAGTCATTCGGATGATTGACAAAATCAACAAAGCTCCGCGACAAAAAGTCAAATCCAACAATTACTAATAGAACTTGAAAGCATAGCACCATCAACAATAGTAGTATTAATGTGCCAATCTGCCAGAGCTTAAAATTATTTCATAATCAACTCCAATGGTATATTGGTGGTTTATAATTGTTAGATGACAAAAGTTTTGCTTAAACAGCCACCTGCAGCATCATCACATATGCATATAAGATATCTTCTAATTCGAACTACTTTCATTGCACTCGGCTTCTTTGAGAGTGGTGACTATCTTGTATCTTTGTCCTGTCAACTATAGTAAATGCAATATGTCTTGATATTACCTGGATTTTTCAGGATTACTTTGAAGATGTTGCACCACTGCTTAGCTTGCAATTAGGTGGTTCTACAATGGACGGGATTGCAAAAAATTTCAGTTCATACGTCAATTTGCTCATAAGTGCTTTACCTGGGTCAATGGATGATGAAGCTAACTTAGATGGTTTAGGACATAAGATTGTTAGAATGGCAGAGACTGAGGAACAGCAGTTGGCTTTATTAGCTAATGCATCTTTGCTTGCTGAGGAGTTGCTACCAAGAGCAGCTATGAAGCTATCATCGGTAAACCAGTCCAGCACGGATGATTTGCGTAAAAGAGGGCCAGATAAACAAAACCGCGTGCCTGAGCTACGAGAATGGAAAAGGAAACTACAACGCATGGTGGACAGATTAAGAGATAGTTTCTGCAGGCAGCATGCTCTTGAACTAATATTTACAGACGAAGGTGATACCCATCTGAGCGCAGAAATGTATATTAGTATGGATAACACTGTTGAAGAGCCAGAGTGGGTCCCATCTCCAATTTTCCAGGTATTTACAAGCTACAACTATTCACATGCCTTTCGGTATGGTTTATTTTGATCCATGAGCTTTACCTATCTCGTAAGTCCTTTAGCTTTTAAAAGTTTTTGGTATATGTCGCTGCATTCATGGTTGAAACAGTGCCTCAATCAGTGAAGTGCTACGTTGAAATGATTTTCTATCTCATATTTTTTGTGCAATTGTTCAGGTCAATTCTTTATATATTTTAATCTGTCATTCTATTGTGATCATATAACTGGAGGACAGTTATAACTAAAGTAACTGAGAATGTATTTGAAATGTTGAGAGTTGATGAATCATGAAACAAATATACAATTTTTAAAAGTAGGGCACCTTTATTGTGATATTCCCATCATATCATTATAAACTGCGTTAAAATGTTAGGTTTCATGATGGTGGTTCTTTATATTCTACATCAATGTAGGCTTGTAGAGTTCAGAATGAAGCAACTTGCCGAACATGAATTGTCTTTCTCTGCATGGGGCAAGCTTTGTCCTAAACAATAGTCTGTGGAAGCATCTCATGTGCTGTTCATTGCAGGAACTGTATGCAAAGCTAAACAGGATGGCAAGCATTGCTGCAGATATGTTTGTTGGTAGAGAAAGATTCGCTACTTTGCTAATGATGCGACTCACCGAGACAGTTATACTTTGGCTCTCAGAGGATCAGGCCTTCTGGGAAGAGGTTGAACAGGGACCAAAGCCTTTGGGCCCCCTTGGTCTTCAGCAGGTAAGCTCCTTCCCCCCTTTTCTTCTTTTTTCATGCTGTAATGGTTATTTCAATTTTTCCTTTCTTTGCAGTTCTACCTGGATATGCAATTTGTCATCATCTTCGGACAAGGTCGATTTTTGTCTAGACATGTACATCAAGTCATATTGGATATCATTGATAGAGCAATGGGTGCATTTTCTGCCACCGGAATGAACCCTGATAGGTACTACGCCTGACTCCTATTTATCCTTCTATTTGCTCAGAATTAAATAACTAATTCTGGATCTTCGAACTAAAGCAAAAAAAGTTAATTATATACTGCAGTTGTCTAGGCCAGTTGATGCTCTGATCTCTGATGTGTTTTGTTGCCTTCTAAAATTTTGATTACACTCTATTGACTTGCCCTGGTGACGACTAGAAGTGGATAAACTGATACAGAACAATTAGACAATCCGAAGCTCATATTTTTTAACTGAGGCTAGTTGTAGTCTAGACTTTTTTGTCGTGTGTGCATGTCTTCCCAATCTACTATTACCTTTGTGGCTAGGGAGACCAATAACGGCAAGTAGGCAACAGTCAGCTTGGCTACTACCAGTAACCAAAAAGTCCGTATTGAAATGATCTAAAAATTGTCCTGGTAGGGAGGAAGTGATGAATGATTCACATGACTTATGCACTATTATTGCAAATACATTATCCAAATACTGATTAAAAAGGAAATATTTATCGAATAAATCATGTCATGTCTACCTAGGTTTTTTGGAAAGCCAAGCAAAATTTCCTGGCAAAGCTGCCAGCTGCCAAGATTCTCCAAACAACACTAGTACAACTGGCACCAAGTTAGTTACATTAAATAATACAGTGCTATGCTTGTGCTGCCACTAACGCCACCTCCTACTCAAATGAATCAAAATATTGAAATAATATGATTGTAAGTTAAACCTCTTCTAAAAAGTGAACTTTCGGTTGTCTAGGTCTCCCAAAGATTAGTTTGGTATAATTTTGAGATTTGTTTTTTGAAAGCTGCTTGATGTTTTTAATATTTACTAGACTCCAACGTTGACATAATAGGCAGCTGCCTGTGGAATGTATTCTTATTTACTGTGCTTGAATAGCGAGAAAGATGCTTCCTAGATCCTCCTATTGCGATAATACTTTGAAAAATACATTTGTCCGAATTCATCAGGGTGACCTGCATGTGATTTGGATTACAATCTTCACATCCTGGTCTCTTTCACCCATTAGGGGGTTTCTCCCGAAAGTTGCTTCTGCTGTAGACATAAATTTTAACGGGATACTTGCTTTTGTGCAGTGTACTGCCCGGCGATGATTGGTTCATGGATGTCGCTCAAGAGGTCGTCAGTATGATAAGTGGAAGGGGTAGAGCTGCCAATGGGGACAGGGAGGTGAACAGCCCGACTGCCTCAGTTTCAGCACACTCGATGTCATCGTTCAGATCCCATGGCAGCTCTTAGTTTGCAGGCTAGCCTTTTGTAGGGAGGTCATTGTATAATAAGCAATAGTACATTCTCTCTTCTTTTTTTCTCTGCTTTTATTCCCTTCTGTTTCTTTTTTCCTTCTTTATTCTACATCTGTTGTGCTAGCATAGGTGGATAATTGTTTGACCTAGGAAAATGTTCTTGGAGCATTTGTTTCATGGTGCTGAGGCCTGCGAGCGTTGCATCTTGCATGGTCAGTATATGGCATGAGCTTTGTATCACCGTATCATTCTTTTATCAGGTTAATTTTATGAAGAGGGAATTGGTGCTTTGAATAAGTTCTGGCTTGTCATCAAGCATTGTACGTAAAGCCAATCCTGAAATGTGCCAATCTTGTAAGCAAGTGTCATTTTCCTGTAATTACCACCTTCATGCAATGATTGTAGTTCCATGATTGTTAAATAAAATTCTCAAGAAAACATAAAACATGGAAATCTGGCACTGTCGTATCTATATCTTATACGAGTGTGTCGCACTAACTATCTATAGCTGCCATCTCCTTTAGCCACATTATTAAAATTATGCCGTCTTTTTATTTGTTATGAGCTCATATTTGTCGCCATTGCATTTAGAAGCACAATGCATTTCTTTATTTCTTCCTACCATTCATTTTCTCCTCACCTCTCCACTTATCAATCACCATTTAATATTTTCATGGCGTTTTAATCTTTTTCTTCCCCAAGACTACCTACGAGTTCCCCACCCGAACCATTACTGTCTCCATGGCCATTGTGCCAAGCTCATCGCGGCATTTGTCATGCCACAAAAGTAACTCGCAAAGTTCACTGTCAAGGTTGAGGCAATAAGATTTCAATTTCAGTGTATAGATAGATAGATTATTATTTGTTCACAAAATTTGGTTCTGATGCATCTATGTATACATCCGAAGTATGCTTGGGCTAGACATGCATGCATGAGCGAACTAGGCGAATGATTTGGACTTTTTTATTTAGTTATATATTGGACTTTAGTATTGATTATGATTGCAACACTAGTGTTGTTTTAGACATGCTCATTTATGGTAAGCGCTCGTGAAGAGATTGAAAATTAAACCACAAGAATAGGTCTAGCGAGCCCGACGCAACTGTCATAAGAGATGAATATTCTGATTGATATTTGCCATCCATTTAAAACAAGAGTTTTCATTACAACCTTCCTTCTGTTTTTTTTTACAAATAAATAATTTATTAATTTTTCAACTACAGTCCACTTCTATCAGCAATAACTTTTAGTAGATTATATGTCCTTTTTTTCAGCTTAATTGTTCGTACTGTGCATCCATATCCACAGCAACACGCCAGATATAACTAGTATCGATCCATTCGAATAACCTATACATAAATACATCGTATCAGTCTTCTTTTTTTATTTCGTGCCTACAGGTTGTCCAGTCCCTCAGTGTCTTTTTCTCGTCGTGGTCTCTTCTGGTTCTTCTCTACCTACGTGTATCACTTATCCTCTGCCGGAGATGGCGCCAACGGCCTCCAATAACGCTGCGTCCAGGTCTGGAATCCCCTTCGCCCCCTCTTCATCTTTCGACCACGATCCATGTTGACTGCAAGGCGGCGGAGAAGCCGGAGATGCTGATACAAGATTTGTTTGGAGCTTCTATTTTCCTAGATCTGAGGTTCGCTACCCCTCTGTTTTTTGCTTTCTCTTTGCTTCCATCCCGCTTCTTCGGTGGTTATTCGATGCCCGTGATGCGTATTACCAATCTAGGTGTCAATGCGCTTCGCTCTCGATCTCTTTGGAGCTTGAGCAGGTTAGTCCGGGACCCTCGCATGTGCTTCTCTCTCTCTTGTCGGGGGTTCTTTCTTGCTCGGGCGATGTATATTCTTGGAATCCTTTGTGATCTCCGGTGTTCCTCTCTTCACGTTCCTCCCCGGAACCATCTGAATCTCCATCCATGGAGGTCCACTTTGAGATCTTTGGTCCTAGGGGACGCGCGGCGAGTTTGACGTCGTGGCTCTCGTTTCGTCTTGGTGGCCGCCGCCCATTCCAGGGGCCCTCGAATCTCCATCGCGGTAGAAGCTTCTCCTACACCTCCGGTGTCGATGGAGTTCTCTATCTCCGGATCCTTAGAGATGGGAACCTTCGGAGGCCTTTGTTCCAGCCACTGGAGCCTCTCCCTGGTGGCGGCGCAGGGTTTCAGCAGCAGCAGGAGCCCCGTGTTGGTTCAAGCTTTTTGCTTCTGCCATGTGTACTCCTGTGAGGGCAGGATGTAATTATATTTTCTTTTTCGACTCTATTTTGACTCATAAACTGTGTTTGTGGGATTGTGTTCTCGCTCGTAATAATAATAAGGGGGACCATGGTTTTTTTTAATCCATCGTATCCGTAGTATAGAAACACATGTACAATACAACTGCCAGAGTGTTAGACATTTACACAAAATTACGGCACGAGAGAGAGCATCGTGCATCTCAACGACGTCAAAACTCAAAAGACAAAAACAGGAGCGAAGATCTTTCGACTCTTCTTCGTTGCAACCTTTCGCATATACTCCTTCCGTCCAGAAATGTAAGATGTATTTTGATTCGTTAAAACAAGACTTTGACCAATGATTACTTTATTAATATATAGTTTATATGATGCAAAATCATAATTATAAACAAGTACTTTTAAATATGAATCTAATAATAACAATTTTATGTCACGTAAATTATATATTAATAAAATAATTATTAGTCAAAGTGTTATCTTAACGAATCAAAATGCGCCTTACATTTCTGGATGGAGGGAGTATACACGATGTTGTAACGATCTACGAGCCCACGGCCGCATGCAGCACGAAAATCAAAGCACGCTTCGACCGTTGGATCAACCACGTGCACGCACGTACGTCTGTACTCAGATATCCCATATATGCATGCATGCTGTGTCCTACTGCTGTGCATGGGAGGCGGGGGGATGCCCTATGCACGCGCAGAACGCCGACGAGATCCCCCGCCGCCGCCGCGCGCGCTTCTCATGGTGCGCACCGTCCGCTCCCCCGGCGTCCACCGTGCGCGACAGCCGCACGTGGGGCGCCGTCTCCGGGCTCTCCGGGATGCCGCCGGCGACGGCTCCCTGACGCAAAGATCGCGACGACGACGCGGCTCGGGGCGAGGGGTCACGGGCAAGGCTCGCCTCGGCCAGCGGCGTCACGGCCGCGGCCGTCGGCGTTGACGGCCCCTTGAGGTCGAGGCTTCTTAGCGGGTCGTCCCAGATGCGCCCCGACGAGCCCTGGCGCCGGAACGACACCGCCGACCTCTGAAGCCTCGATGACATCGGTGGTTGACCGATGATCTCTCTCTTTCTCTAGGGAAGATCGACGGATTCAAGAACAAGCCTGTCTTTGGACGACCTTATATAGTAGCAATGGCGTCTGTGTACTTCGCGTCCGTACGTTGATGTTTTGGTTGGTCTTAATATAGGAGGGAGTTGGGCACGAAAAGAGCGGTTGTTGGGAGGAAGGGGCCGTTGAACGGCACGTCTCCGGGCAGTCCAACGCCGATCGCACGGGTTTCAGGGATACAGTATTACTATTGGTAGATCCGTAGATGGAGGACTGACACCTTCACTTGCGTCTCATACGTATATATACACTGACGTCCGGTGTGCACCCTACAAATAGAGGATCAAAGGCCTCAGTATAAATCGTGTACGTGTGCTCTTTGATTAAATAAGACGTATCTTAGAATCGAACATTCGTGAGGAAGCGAGTACTCCTCTAACACGGAGATCTATTAGTTATAAGTGATTAATGGTCAGCACGAACTTAGGCGCCAAAGTTTAGAGGAAACCTTGTGGTACGGGTTCCAAAAACAGTGTGTTGTAATACTTGTCTTTAGTGGTGTACGTGGACAATATGGAGCATGCAGTGCTAGGCAAGTACAGTGCAGTTACATGCCATGTGCGACAAGAACAGTAACCTACTCTTCCCCATGCCATGCACGGACCACGCATACTTTCAATACTCTCCATTCCCTCGTGCCATGTATAATCGATCGCCATATAGGTCTGTTGGAGTCACACATCTGCAAGAGCTTAGAAATGGCAGAAACCAGAGAAGGCACCACCTTCGTCTCCGCGTCGAGGAACATCACCAGGCTGAGGCTTATCCCCAAGGATCTCTCCCCCCGCATCCGTCTCATCCCCTGCCCCTGCCGAGCGTCGACGGCCTGCCGGACGGCGATCGATGAGTCTACGGCCGACGTCCATAGGTCGAATGGCTGTGACAGGATGATGCTTCGAAGAGGAGCGAGAAGTCTGGGAACAATCTTCAGCACTTCACTGAATCATTATGCCCCTGGCTACCAACTGTCGCCCCTTCCACAGTCGTCGATGTCGGTATCAACACCATCATATTTTGCCGAATCTTCCACCATTTCTAGTTCTGCACTGTCGTCAACAACCCTTCCCCGCTAGTCAATTTCTCCTCCTCTTTGGCTCTTTGCTCCTGTCGACGACCACCACCGTGTCAAGTGCCTCGCTCCCATTGTCGGAACATCACCTCCAAAACCTCACTCAACGCTAAATACTGTGGACACCCCTACCACCCCACGGCCAACATGCTATTTTCCTCCTAAATCAAGTCAAAAGAAATCGGTGAACCGTTGATGGGGCTTGGTATTGTTGGAAAATTAGACAATTTCGTGATTAATTCCAGTAAATAATTCATGACTAAAACAAATATTAGCATGCATAGCTCTAGCATACTAGGTGAACAGAACAGCAGCATCACACATGCAACAGCAAGCATACTTAAAGACAGGATCAGATCACGGCGCACGTACTGATCGTTTGTAGATGAAGTAACCGTGGCTGTTGCAGAAGCGATGTTGTTGACGACGACGTTGGTGAAGACAGGTCGAAGCAGACGGCGGCGGAGACGACGGTATGCGGCACCGCCTGACTTGGATGGAAGACGACCCGTGGTGACGGATGTGAGCAGTCGCGCGTAGCGCTTCCCAAAAACCTAATTCGTCCTCTCCCGGTGCAGGATCACAAGGACGAGAGGTTCCGGAGACCTGCTCTCCCTCTCGCTGGTGCACGCCGGCGTTCGGAATGGAGTAGATTACTGTGGCGGCGCAAGTAACAAGAGGAGGCAAAAACCATAACTCGTTTTCGATCTGTTTTTGGCTACTGCCGGTAAGTCATATATATAGGAGAGCCCACGCGGTCTCGTGTCGCGATCACGATCTAAACCGATTAGGTTTCCAGCACGTAAAACTTATCTAAACCGATTAGGTTTCCAATACGTAAACTTACCGGTCAAGCAAACAACAAACTTGTCTGCCAAGAAACCAAAAACTAAAACGGCAAAAGGAAGCCGCGCTCCTGCAAGGTCACGGACCGGATTTCGGCGGACCATTCACGCGTATGTCGCACGCCTGCGCCCTTCGGCCCGGCCCCGGCCCGAGCCCGAGCCCGAGCCCGGCCAGGCGAGGCGAGCGCGCGCGCGTGTGTGGTGCTTCCTTTCTCTCCTCATATCAATCACTAAGTGTGGTGGGGAAAACTCACTATATAAAGTGGTCTCCCACCTCCTCCACTAGCAATATGGGACTAAACTCTTGCACCACCTCTTGCCATTTATTCATGGGCCTTTGAGATTTATTAGAAATTTTAGAAACTGCACATGTGCCAAGCCCATTAGTTCTAACAATCCCCCACCAGATCTCAAACGTCCATTTAGAGATTTGCCTGATCTCGTTACTTGTTTAATATACTAGTGTTTCAGCAGAGACTGTTAAGTTGAACTTCTGTCTAGAACTTTGAGCTACATCCATTCACAACTTGAACAATGGACTATGCCTTGAATTGCAAGTTTTGTGCAAACAGGTTTCACTTAAAGTCACAACCAGTACCTGGCTGCCAGTAGCCTACCCCGCGGGTGGAGCATATACGTCGTACTCCCTGGTCTCCTCGTGAGCTTGCTAGAGACCACCCAAGTCTCATAGACTGCGACCTTTAACAGTCGGGCTCATGTAGGTGTGTTCTTTCAAGAATGCTCTGTAGGACAGCATCTTTGCTAGACATAGCCAATAGAAACACATTAAGACATCTTGCCAACCTGCCATACAGCTCTGAGCCTTAAAGCTCTGAGAGTTTTGCATCTTCACCTAGAGAGGGTTACAAGTTACTCTCCTCAGTTAACCAATAGCTTGTTTTCCTAGGTCCTAATTCATGGGATCTCCGATCACAAAGGTTGGGTTACTACTATGGTGTAACACATATGGGTCTCATACCCATCTCCCTCGATGCATTATCTATCACATTCCGTGATAGTCCCTTTGTAAAGGGATCTGCCAGGTTTTTGTCTGTTTGAATATACGTAACAGTTATTACTCCGGAGTTTCTCAATTTCCTGACAGACTTCAAACGTCTCTTCACGTGTCTTGAGGACTTCGCATTATCCTTAGAACTGTTCACTTTAGCAATGACCGTTTGGTTGTCACAATTCATAAGAATAGCCGGCACAGGTTTTTCAACCACAGGCAAGTCCAACAAGAGCTCACGCAGCCATTCTGCCTCAACAGTGGCTGTGTCTAAAACAGTAAGTTCTGCTTCCATGGTTGACCTCGTCAATATGGTCTGTTTACACGACCTCCATGACACTGCGCCACCTCCATGAGTAAAAACATACCCACTCGTGGCATAGAGCACGTCAACATCCGATATCCAGTTCGAATCACTATACCCTTCAAGCACAGCAAGGTGCCCTGAATAGTGAATTCCATAACTCATTGTACCTCTCAGATAGCGCAAGATCCTTTCAAGTGCATGCCAATGATCATCACCCGGGTTTGACATGAACCTGCTCAGCTTGCTCACAGCAAAAGAGATGTCTGGCCTTGTTGCACTAGCTAAGTACATGAGTGAACCGATAATTTGAGAGTATCTTAATTGATCCCTCGTTTCTTTCTTGTTCTTTTGGAGTGTCACACTGGGATCATAAGGTGTTGGAGAAGGCTTGCTGTCTATAAAGTCAAACCGGCTCAAGACCTTCTCAACATAGTGAGATTGCGTTAAAGTAATCCCACTCTCATCCTTAATAAGCTTGATGTTTAGAATCACATCAGCTTCTCCCAGATCTTTCATATCAAAACTTTTTGATAGAAAAGACTTGACTCCATTGATCACATCAATGTTTGTACCAAAGATCAGTATGTCATCCACATACAAGCATAATATAACACCTTCGCCCCCACCATGGCGATAGTAAACACACCTATCAGCCTCATTAATAACAAAGCCTGCAGAAGTTATAGTTCTGTCAAACTTCTCATGCCATTACTTAGGTGCCTGTTTCAGCCCATACAAAGATTTTAACAACTTGCACACCTTTCTCTCTTCACCCTTTACCACAAACCCATCAGGCTGATCCATATAGATTTCCTCTTTCAACTCTCCATTTAGGAAGGCTGTCTTTACGTCCATTTGATGAACGATAAGACCATAGGAGGCAGCCAGGGAAAGTAGTACTCGAATGGTGGTCAGTCTAGCGACGGGTGAATAGGTGTCAAAGTAATCTTCGCCTTCTCTCTGAGTGTAGCCCTTGGCCATAAGCCGTGCCTTGTACTTATCAATAGTACCATCAGGTCTAAGCTTCTTTTTGAACACCCACTTACAGCCCACAGGTTTGCAACCATAGGGTCGTTCAGTTAGTTCCCAAGTTCCATTGGAAAGAATGGAGTCCATCTCATTATGGACAGCTTCTTTCCAGTCATCTGCATCTGGAGATGCATATGCCTCTGCTATAGACGTGGGAGTGTCGTCCACAAGGTATACAATGAAATCATTACCAAAGGATTTTGCAATCCTCTGTCTCTTACTCCTCGTAGGAGTTTCGTTGCCATCCTCCTCAAGGACTTCCTCATGTGGTTGTTCAAAATACTCATCAGATGTACTAGATTCGGGAATTATCTCAGAAGAAATTTTAGCAGTGCTAAGCATATCTTTCATAGGAAACATATTATCAAAAAATGTTGCATCACGAGATTCCATTATAGTATCAACATGCATATCAGGAACCTCAGACTTGACCACTAAAAATCTATAGGCAATGCTCCGATGAGCATAACCTAGAAAGACACAATCCACTGTCTTTGGTCCGAGTTTGTGTTTCTTAGAGATTGGAACATTGACTTTCGCCAAGCATCCCCAAGTGCGCAAATAAGAAAGTGATGGTTTTCTCCCAACCCACTCCTCATAAGGGGTTTTCTCTTTATTCTTGTTTGGAACTCTATTCAGGACATGACATGAAGTCAACAAAGCCTCCCCCCACCATGCCTTAGATAAACCAGCAGTGTCTAACATGACATTCACCAAGTCAGTCAACGTGCGATTTTTCCTCTCGGCAACCCCGTTTGATTGGGGCGAATAGGGAGGCGTCCTCTCATGAATAATACCGTGTTCCTTACAGAAATCATCAAATATTTTGGGAAAATACTCGCCACCACGATCCGACCTAAGACGCTTGATCTTTCTCTCTAATTGATTTTCAACTTCAGCCTTATAAATTTTAAAGTAGTCTAAAGCCTCATCTTTAGTTTGCAACAAATAAACATAGCAGAATCTAGTCGCATCATCAATCAACGTCATGAAATATCTCTTTCCACCTTTTGTCAACACACCATTCATCTCACATAGATCAGAATGTATGAGTTCTAGGGGTGCCAAGTTTCTCTCCTCGGCTGCCGTGTGAGGCTTCCGAGGTTGCTTTGATTGCACACAACTATGGCACTTAGAACCTTTGGCAATAGTGAAATTCGGAATTAAACTCATACTGGAAAGCCGAGACATTAAACCAAAATTAACGTGACATAAACGAGAGTGCCAAACACTCGCATCATCATTAACAGCAGCACAAATTTGGTTTACTGACTTATTGCAAAAATCCGAAAGAGAAAAGCGGAACAAGCCTCCGCACTCATAGCCTTTGCCTATAAATTGTCCATGCTTTGATATAACTACTTTATTCGACTCTAAGACTACCTTAAACCCATCTCTGCATAGAAGGGAGCCACTAACGAGATTCTTGTTCATAGTAGGGACATGCTGCACGTTCCTTAGTTGCACGATCTTTCCCGAAGTAAACTTCAGATCCACCGTGCCAATGCCACGAACAGAAGCATGTGACCCATTCCCCATTAGGACGGAAGAATCCCGTGCGACCTGATAAGAAGTGAACATAGAGATGTCAGCACACACGTGAACGTTAGCACCCGTATCAATCCACCAACTTGAAGATTGAAATACTGAAAGGACAATAGGTAAATTACCATACCCATCAGTATTGCTAGCGGTCACCACGTTGACGTTCTTGGAACCCGTTTTCCCTCTGCGGTCTGCACGATCTGGGCATTCCTTAGAAAAGTGACCGGGCTTTCCACATGTAAAGCACTCTAGCTCAGCTTTGTTCATCTTCTTCTTCTTGAAGGTAGTAGTCTTTGCAGGCTTATTGAGAGTAGGCTTGTTCTTCCCTTTGTTCTTGTTCTGTGGGTATCTCTGCACCATATTGGCGCTAGACTGGCCCTCGCCTCCTTTCTCATTAGTATCTTTAGCCCGAGCCTTTTCTTCAACATCAAGAGACGCTATCAGATTTTCAACTGATATCTCCTGTCTCTTATGTTTCAGAGTAGTGGCGAAACTCCTCCATGAAGGAGGCAGCTTTGCAATCATGCACCCAGCCACAAATTTGTCGGGTAAGACACATTTTAGGAGTTCGAGTTCCTTTACAATGCACTGTATCTCATGAGCTTGTTCAACTACAGAACGGTTGTTCACCATCTTATAGTCATGGAAGCTCTCCATGATGTACAGTTCACTGCCTGCATCTGTTGCACCGAATTTAGCATTCAGTGCATCCCACAGCTGCTTTCCATCTTGTATGTGCATGTACACATCACACAGATGGTCAGCAAGAACACTCAGAACGCATCCCACAAATATAGTATTGGCTTCCTGAAACTTCCTCTGATCTTCATCAGAGATTTCCTCTGGCATGCCAGTACTAACATGGAAAACTTTCAGAGCAGTAAGCCAGAGCGTGGTCTTCACTTGCCACCTCTTAAAGTGCACATCGGTAAATTTATCCGCCTCAGTGCATCAGTGAATCCAGTCATGGTTAACTCAGGAAATTGCCTACAATTAGGTTTTTGGATTGTTGGAAAATTAGACAATTTCGTGATTAATTCCAGTAAATAATTCATGACTAAAACAAATATTAGCATGCATAGCTCTAGCATACTAGGTGAACAGAACAGCAGCATCACACATGCAACAGCAAGCATACTTAAAGACAGGATCAGATCACGGCGCACGTACTGATCGTTTGTAGATGAAGTAACCGTGGCTGTTGCAGAAGCGATGTTGTTGACGACGACGTTGGTGAAGACAGGTCGAAGCAGACGGCGGCGGAGACGACGGTATGCGGCACCGCCTGACTTGGATGGAAGACGACCCGTGGTGACGGATGTGAGCAGTCGCGCGTAGCGCTTCCCAAAAACCTAATTCGTCCTCTCCCGGTGCAGGATCACAAGGACGAGAGGTTCCGGAGACCTGCTCTCCTGGTGCACGCCGGCGTTCGGGATGGAGTAGATTACTGTGGCGGCGCAAGTAACAAGAGGAGGCAAAAACCCTAACTCATTTTCGATCTGTTTTTGGCTACTGCCGGTAAGTCATATATATAGGAGAGCCCACGCGGTCTCGTGTCGCGATCACGATCTAAACCGATTAGGTTTCCAGCACGTAAAACTTATCTAAGGAAGCCGCGCTCCTGCAAGGTCACGGACCGGATTTCGGCGGACCATTCACGCGTATGTCGCACGCCCGCGCCCTTCGGCCCGAGCCCGGCCAGGCAAGGCGAGCGCGCGCGTGTGTGGTGCTTCCTTTCTCTCCTCATATCAATCACTAAGTGTGGTGGGGAGAACTCACTATATAAAGTGGTCTCCCACCTCCTCCACTAGCAATATGGGACTAAACTCTTGCACCACCTCTTGCCATTTATTCATGGGCCTTTGAGATTTATTAGAAATTTTAGAAACTGCACATGGGCCAAGCCCATTAGTTGTATATCCTAATAGCTCACCGCCAATGCTTGTCATCATCGTAGATCTTGCTATCCGCAATGTCCTGTCAGGGTGCCTACAAACATTACTCCCTCCATTGCTTTAAACAGGGCGCTTAACCAAAAGCACCGAGACCAAGGAGCAGTCATTAACTCTAACTTTTTCCTAATTTACCCCTGTTTAATTATGAGCGTTACTAATTCCGGAACGATCGCCTTGTTCGGCATTTCACAGGCGCGATAAAAGAACTTCAAGCGTGCGGACGCGCCCTGCGTGCATGCTGCATGCATGGCTAATGCACGCACGCAGTCCTCCCAGTCCTTTGATGCTTCACTTGAGCGTGCACGTCAGTGCAAAGTTTGAGCGAAAAGTTTCCGGGAAAGCTCAACACAATTTTGAGGGAATTTGCAAGCGAAAATTTGAGTAGAATTGGAGGGAGATTCTTTTTTTTTGTATGTCCTACATATACTCCCTTTTCTTCTTCTCTCATCCATTAGCAAAGCTCCAAATCATGGCTCCTCTAGACCTAAACATTCTGATTAACTGGGATGAAATTGAGGAGTATGAGGGCCCGGCCATCAACCTGAACTTCGATCTTGAGTGGGCTGAAACCGAAGGAGGTGCAGCTCTCGTTGATGATGGCGATGATGGCCAAGGCGATGCCGTTGCCAGCGAGCAACATGAACACCATACCGCTCCTCCGCTCCAGATGCAATAGCCATCAGCATCGACGGAAATGACCACCCGCATGGAGGACATGGGCACGCCGGTCGTGGGCACGACCGTCTCGGGCTTGCTGGCCGCCTCCACATCCATGGCTTGCACTGGCAAGCAGGACACGGTCACACCATTGGCAGGCATGCACGAGAGGCTGGGGCTCGCCGGACGCCGAAATGCCATCTGCGGTGATGTTGGCCATGATGCCCAAGGTGACGCCGGAGATGGTGCGCACGGTGACGCCGGGGACGATGGCCACGTTGACGCTGCCCAAGTTGCTGCCCAAGTTGACGATGGTAACGCCGAACATGATCCAACCAGAGAAGGTCACGACGAGAATAAAGATGCCGAGCAAGGTAAACTACACAGTTTGTACACTGAGGTGATATTGTCTGATGATGAATATCTAACATGTGGTGATGTACATGCATTTTTTTTCCTGCTCCACAATGTCGTACGATTAACAGTTCACACGTTGTAACAGGTGGAGATGAACTACCTCAACATGTTGCAAACAGTGCTGATGATATTGAAGAAGGTTCCGGCAATGGTACGCATGATTTTACAGTCGTATGCGATTACATAAATTGTGATTATTTTTATGTCTAGAACTAACCCTATTTTTTTCCAATTATAGCTCACGTAGGTAACATCGTAAAGAGGAAGCAATACGCCGTTTACCAAAGGCGTTCCATATATGCCATGCTTCTAGAGAGAACTTCGGTGGGCATTTTGAAGCGTGGGGTCACTAAGGCCATTTCTAATGAAACAGGCGTGCCTTTGCGAGTAGTGCAGCGGATATGGCGTAATGGACAACAAGGTGGTGGTGTACAGGGAGTCGTGAGCAATGGCCGCAAGAGGATAGCTTTTGATCCCGAAGCCATTAAGGAAGTGTCGTTGCGTAAAAGAACCACTCTCAGAGATCTAGCTGAAGAGCTGCATATGTTGAAGACTACGTTGTTTAGGAGGTTGAAAGAAGGTAAGTTTAGATGGCACATGAATGCCATCAAATTTACATTGATTGGAGAAAACAAGAAAGGTAGGGTTCGTTTCTGCCTATGATGCTAGATAACATTAACTTACCACAAGAACCAACATTTAGTGGAATGTACAATATCGTATACATAGACGAGAAGTGGTTCTATCGCACGAGACAGTCACAAAACTTATATTTGGCGCCAGACGAAGAATCCGGAAAGAACTACACAAAGCAAAAATTTCATAGAAAAGGTTATGTTTCTAGCAGCGGTAGCGAGGCCTAGATTTGACGATGATGGGAATGTTACCTTCTCTAAAAAAATATACATATTCCCTTTCACTTTCGTAGATCCAACAAAAAGAAGTAGCGTGAATAGGCCTGTCGAAACCTTAGTAACAAAGGTGTTGCCCTCGGTGACGAAGGAAGTTAGCTGTGAGTATCTTGTTAACAAGGTTTTGTCTGCAATCAAGGAAAAATGGCCACCGAAGGAACATAGTTTCCCTATATTCATCTAGCAGGACAACACCAAGACCCACATCGCAGTAGATGATGTACAGTTTCGTGAAGCGGCGGTGACAGATGGTTTTGACATCAGGATGATATGCCAGCCGCCAAACTCACCCGATCTCAATGTTTTAGACCTAGGCTTTTTTGCAGCTCTACAGGCCATGTTCCAAAAGTCATCTCTAGGGAATGTTGAAGACATCATCGCCAAGGTTGTCCAGACTATTCACGAGTATCCGGTTGTTAGAAGCAACCGAATTTTCCTTACTCACCAATCTTGTATGAGGGAGATATTGCGTCTAAAAGGAGGGCAACATTACCATATTCCCCACCTAAAGAAGCAATCGCTAGAGAGAAATGGCGTTCTTCCTGTTAAGCTACATTGTGATCCAGAAGTTGTGAACCAAGCCATCTAGTACTTCAATTAGAATTTCATGATTAGCTATGTAATTGCAGCTCGTCTAAATTTTGCAAAGGTAATATGATGATCATCTATGGATTTCAGTTTTTGCACATTGCAATCATTCAAAGAAGAACACATAGACAAGGTTTTCAGTCAACAACATACTCAAACAAGTTCACATAGTCATGCATTTAGCCAAAATCAAACAATCTGAATTTGCTCGTCCATCAAACAATCTGAACAACCAGTGGAAATGACAATTCGCATCACCATGTACTGTTGCTCGTCACCAGCGTCGTTGATGGCAAGGTTGTCATGTTCGCCGTCGTAGGTGTTGGCGCTCTCGATGTCCACCGCACACTCTCCATCATCGGTTTCAGCATCCTCCATGTCCACCGCATGCTTGTCGATGCCTGTGTCTAGGCCCAGCGCGACGCCGGTGTCCAGCGACTCCAAGAAAGACATCAGACCGCTGTCATAAGTGAGGTAGTAGCGCGCGCACCTGAATTACAGCTCGGTGTCGTCCAAGTCATCTATGTGATCTAGCCACGCTCGAGGGTCTGTCACGTCGTTGACGAGGCTATCCTTGTTGAACTCGTCGTTGACGATGACACTGTCCTTGAACTCGTCGTTGATGAGGCCGTCGTTGCGCATGTCCTCCTCGATGCGGAAGGCTTCATCGGCGCCGCGAAGGTAGCCGGTGGTGGCACGCACGTACACGGCGGCCAAGCGTAGGTCCTCGCCCGCGTCGCCAGCACCAAGCTCTGACATGAGGTGCAAGGGGTCGTCGTTGACTTCGCTGCCGAGCCGGAGAGTGCGCGGAGGGCGTCGCCAGCGAGGCGCTTAGGTTCAAGGTCGACTAGGTCCTCGCCGTCCTAGCAACCAGCAGCCAGCCTATAGGTACTCGAGGTCGCCATGGCTTGCTCTCTCCATCCCAGTGCACTGGTATTTTAATTCTTATCCGAGGTTGCAGCGAACACGAACAGCCACATATTAATGCCCCGTACATGCAAAGAGGGGCACACTCGGGAGAATAGCAAGAAGAGGAGGTGAATACCAAGAGAAAATTTACACGCCCTGTTTAAAGGAATGGAGGGAGTATATCATTTTATTGATTGACAAATTTAGAAGCCAATAATAAACATTTTGTTTTTCAATTCATTTGCTTTGTGGAATAATACATCGAGCTCAGATTTGACTTCTTTGTTTAGGCACTATACAGATCGAATATCTGGTGGTCACAGGCTCACAACATCCAAGCACTACCAGGATACCTATGTTTGGCGATCGTTAAAAATCGCCAGGAAAACATTGCCTGATGCTTAGCCGTGATGCATACACACTAAGGAGTATGGTGACATGGAAATCACATATGCCCAACGAGTTGATGTTAGCAAAGTTATTTGTGGCGACTATCCGTTGTCGAATGTTGTATGACCGTTTGCATTTTGCTGGCATCTACCGTTGTTTCTTTGAAAGGGTTACTCTATACATTCAGTCGGATTCCACCATTCGCGCTCCTTGTTACTTCCAATCATTCCTTCATGCCCTCTCGGGTCTTGATACTTGGGTTCTTCGTTGCCAACTTGCCATGTCCAGTTTAGCTTGTAAGTAGCTATGTCTTTAATTATTCACTTCTTTTTATCCTCCATGTTGCCTATTTTAGCCTAACCTTTAGTCTCTTACTCGCACCTCTCTCCTCGGGTCATACATCAATGTCCTCCTGTTTGTTGAAATAAAAACCCCTGATTATATTAGGAGAAGAACATAGTTCAATAACTAAGCATTACATAAATGCCCTTAAATAAAAAGGAAAACTACAAATATGCCATCTAAAACGAATAAGACTAATTCTATTGGCACCATCGCACACTTATTTTAAAATCGTTGGGACACAAAACCATCCTCTCATGGCCGTATGGAGAACCTCGCTAGAGATATTGGTGGTGGCCGGCCTGATCCTAGGAAAAATAGAGGAGGTGCAGCTCACCTCAAACAATTGTACACTTGTCACCAATGGCATTAAGAATTTCCTTCACTCAATACTAGGTCTGATGAGGCGGTGGAAGAAGATGATCCCGTCGACATTGGTATTGTTGGCGAAGGAAATCCATCAAAATCAATACTTAAAGGAAATGCCATGAATGGCCACATGCAAGAGGAAGTGATGTGTGATCAGTGAGACTAACAACAAATATGATTTTTCGAAAACAAAAGACAAATGAGAGGATGGTAGGATGCTGTCTTCAAGGCCGGCGACCCAAAGTTCAGAAGAAAGGCTAAAGGTTATTAAATTTGAGGACAGAATGACCTCCGACGGCAGAGCTTGATGGCACCGCCGGGGTAGGGAGGCGTAGACGACCCCACGTGTAACAGATTAAGATCGCAAGAGGTCGACTATTGATACTAGCCTGTGCTGGCTTGTGATGGCTTGTAATGGCGGCAACAGAGCCGACAATGATGGTCTAGGACTAACAATTATAACGCATAGGTGTGCCACTAGCCGAATCACGCCTTGGTTTATGGTTATAAGTTGAACAAATTTCCTAATTTGTTGAGTTTGTGTCGAATATGTGTATGAGTAGGTTACAAGTTAGACTTAGAAAAACTATAGATAGAGTAGAAGTCAGGCTCTTGTATACTAGACCTCCTATATAAGGAGGGACGCTACACGTTGTAACAAAGCCAAATCCGAGTGTGACGAAGGGTCGGTCTAAGGACAGTCTAACCGTTAGCCCAGGAAAATCAGCAGATACCTCAGAATCATCGTGGGTACTCGATGGATCGACGGATCAATGTCGGAGGGGGGCCATCTGACCAGCAGTCCATATCTGATCTGGTCGACGGCACCAAAGGTCGATGATGATGTACATATATGATTGATATATGTGGGGTGGAGCGTCCGGAGAAGGGCTATTGAGGATGTAGGCTTGGTTGAACCTCGTCAACAAACACCAGTGTCGTCTTCTCTCTTGCATGCAACCTCGGTAGATCCTATGTTGTGCGACCTCGGTATTGCAACTAGTGGAACCAAGCGACCACGGTATTAGTTGTGACCGTTGGCAGTGGCACGATGTGATGGAGGCTAATTTCATAACAAGTTGTATCAGAGCGCGATGTTTAGATTTGATCTAGAGGCAATACAGAAGATCTCGACAGAGATCATAGGTATTTGGTGACATGCGTATAAAACCCGGTCAAGGGGTTTGGAGCACATGCAACGAGGGTGACGGCATACATATAAGCTTTGGAGGAGTCTGGAGCGCGTCGTGCAAGATCATACATCTGCAAAGCATCAGGCAATGCACGGCAATGTGCAGGGCGGACATGGTGCAAGTTAGAACACGGCGATCGGGCGATCCAGGCAAGCGGCCTAGACAGTTCGGTCGGAGTCGGGCACTTCGGGCAGTCCGGTCAAGGTGGATGCAACCCTGTCCGACGGGAGCTCAGGTAGACGGCAGCCTTGGATCAGTGCAAGGCTGATCAGACTGGTCTCATTGCTAGGGGCACGCTCGGTCAAAACGTGACTGGAGGTGTAGACACGTCGCACGCGTTACAGATACGTGGTGTTGCTCTAGTGGGAGGGGCGGTTAGACCAGCATGGACGAGCCAGTCACCCGGGCAAGTGGCTCAGGTTGGACTGAAGGCCGGTCAGACCGTCCCTATGAGGGGTCAGACTGGCGGCATTAGGCTTGGCACAATAGGCAACGACAGGATCACGAGTGTGACTACGTGAGGGACATCGACAGTTTCATCTATAGGGCATGGTCAGACTGGTGGTAGAGTCGATTGGACCAAGCAGATTTGATGTGAGTCGAAGATAGATCGGACACGATCTAGGTGACTCGGATGTGGTCGGGAGGCTATTGCACACAAGTGGCAGGGGTCAGTCAGGCTGACTAGTCTAGAGGCGGCATGGTCAGTAGTGCAGGTGGCGTGAAGCTCGCGAGGTCGGCAGAGTCCATGATTCTAGGGTGTGGTGACATGCGACGTGAGCCTAGGGACGAAGTGCTGGCATCGAAGGAGGCTTGCAGTGTCTAATGTGGCGAGAGCACGGAACGGTTCATGCTTGTACACACAAATGAGGAGGTTGAATCGAAGGGCGTAGAGTTGGCGAGGATAACCACCAGGAGTCGTGTTGGAGGTGGAGTTGGAGTCCGCTGAGGGATTCTACTCTAGATTGGGACTAACCATAATCTTGGTTGGTTGGGAGTCGATTTCGGTTCGAGTGGTTGAATTAGAGGAGAGAACTTCAAGGGTATCTAATGACATGGACTGAGAGAGAGGCTATGGTGTAAAAGCTTAGAGAATCCGAGCCTAGTTCAGCAAATGTGAGAAGTAAATGATCGGGAGGAGATGAGCGCTCGGTGGTCCGGAGGAGCATGGGACTCGGTATTAATTGAGACAAATTGATGAAGAAAAAGTAGTAGGGGTTGAGGAGGTGTGAGCTAGCTACACAACAGATCTTCGACCAGGACTACGAAGGCTCGACATGGACGAATCGCAGCGAGGCATGTGGCGACGAGCACACGACACTACACGGGCAGTCTGATCACCTAGAGGGGTGGTCTGACCAACCAGGCAAGGTTGTCTATCGGCCCTCAGGGGCAGTCTAATTAGTGTCGACAAGGGCTAATGCTTTCTAGATTCGAGGTGGCAACAACTTGATGGGTCTAGTGACTTTGGAAGACAATAATCAGGGTTGGAAGACTTTGAGGGATGTCAAAATGGAAAGGCAGAACCGGAGAGGGGCTGAAGATCAAGGCGTTCTGGACTATAGCACTATGTCAATCAGGATTGTGAGAACCATGTGATGGAAGGGAGTTTGCTAAAGGGAATCTACAAAATGTTGGAAAGTTGGTACATGTCAAATACTTGTAGGAGCATGTGGATGTCTTCAATCAGGAATTGGTGGATACATCAAAATTGTTGTGGGTACTTGGTGGATCAGTGGTTCAATGTCGGAGGAGGCCCAGTCTAACCGACGGTCCATAACTGGTTTGACTGGTGGTACCAAGAGACCGATGATGATTTACATATATAACTAATATATAAAGGGCAGAGAGTCTAGAGAAATACTTTGTAAAATTCGGCTAAATCTCATAAAATTATATACAGTTTAGATAGATCCTAGGTTACACAATCTTGGTACTGTGATTAGAGTCAAGCGGCCACGGTCGTCACAGCGTCTTGAAGACTAATTTTACAATATAATTTCAAAACAAGTTGACTCAATTTTGTATTCTTTTTCTATTGTTTGCTCATTATTTCATAAAATATCAAAAATAATACGTCAGGTGGCCATAGACCATAGTTCAGTTGAATTGAAAGTAAACTCGCACGCTTGCCCCTTACTCTCGCCTAGCAGGCTAGCAGTCTTCCAGATTCAGATCCATCATCCATGCCGCCCGCTTCTCCACTGCTGTAAGCGCCTCCTCTTCTTCTCCCCCATTCACTCCTCCCAACCCCGCGAGATCACGACTCGTGGGAGCCCTCGCGCCGCCGCGCTCCGCCCCGGCGCCTCCCGCCCCCCGCGCCGCCGACCCGGGCGCCTACCCCGCGCGCGCATCTCTCCACCGTAGCAGCGGCCATGGCGCAGCCGCTCGTCGTGAAGAAGGACGACGACTGCGACGAGGAAGGTACGCACGCACGCACGCACGCACGAACGAACGAACGAGCGTTCCCTCCTCCCTATCTTCTTCGTTTGCGCGAGCGGCGCGTCTAGCTCTCTCTCTCTCTCTCTGCGCTCAGATCTGCCGCCGGCGAACCCTAGATCTGGCGCTGTCCGATCCGGATCGCCGTGCCCATGGCCATGCCGTGTGGAATGTGTTGGGACTTGATTGCTTGCTTGCTGCTGCAGAGTACTACTCGCCCTTCCTCGGCATCGAGAAGGGCGCCGTCCTGCAGGAGGCCCGCGTCTTCCACGACCCGCAGCTCGACGCGCGGCGATGCTGCCAGGTGCCTGCCTGCCTAATCCCATTTTGCATCTTCCTCCCGCTGGATCTCACATCTCAACCCAAGTTCGCTGCCAATACAACATATTTGCATGATTGCTGATGCTTTCTGTCTGTTACTGTAGGTGATCACCAAGCTTCTGTACCTGCTCAACCAGGGCGACAGCTTTACCAAGGTACAATGACGCACATCCCATCTCACTTCTGTCGTGATTTAGCTACGCATATGGATTCAAATTGATGGGCCTGGATGTTGACATTGTGCATGTGCAGTGATGCAAAATTTGCCGATAATATTGCACTGAACCCACGTGTCCAATTTTGACATCGCGCATGTGCAGTCATGAAAAATTTAAGTTTTCACATCTGTACTTTTCTGAAAGTAACTGTTACTTAGGTTCAAGTTCAAGACCTGAAATAACACTATGGGCTGGTAAGCATAATGAGCAGTGCACAAACATTAAGTTGTTCATGTTTTAAAGTGGGGATCTAAGAGAGTATAGAAAATCACATGTTGTGGAGTGCAATTTCCTCAGGACCGTGGAGGGAAGTGGTGATTGTGTGATAGTTCCAGGACATGTGCTGTTGGATAGGTATATGAATGTGGAAAATTTTGTAGGTTGAGGCCACAGAGGTCTTCTTCGCGACAACCAAATTGTTTCAGTCCAAGGATGCAGGGCTTAGGAGGATGGTGTACCTTATGATCAAGGAACTCTCGCCGTCAGCGGATGAGGTTGGCGAATGCTGGGTGCTACTTTGCAGTTATATGCATTTTGTGGGCTCTGAGAGTGACTTCATTTGCGTCTCATTTGGTGTAGGTTATTATAGTGACCAGCTCTTTGATGAAGGACATGAATAGCAAGACTGATATGTATCGTGCAAATGCTATAAGAGTTCTGTGCCGCATCATTGACTCAACTCTTCTCACGCAAATCGAGAGGTATTTGAAGCAAGCTATCGTTGACAAGAACCCTGTTGTTGCCAGTGCGGCTCTTGTTAGTGGCATCTACCTACTTCAGGTGTGTGCTACAATTCTTGTTTCTGCATTTATGCAATTTCAGGTTACTGGCAGCACCGGATCCTTATCAATGTTTTGTGCATACGCTTTTATTCTGAGCAGACAAGTCCGGAAGTTGTGAAAAGATGGAGCAATGAGGTTCAGGAGGCTGTGCAGTCAAGAGCTGCTCTTGTTCAATTTCATGCCCTTGCTCTTCTTCACCAAGTGAGTTCCACATTTGGTGCTTCTATTAATTACGACCGACACACATCTCTGAAATCTTTTCAAATGAATCAAACTACATGCAGATAGGATTCACCTGTTTGAAAACATGCTATAGGGCCAGTTCTTTTCAGCTTAGGCTTCTCCATAAACGGCTTCAAGCTTCTCTACCCTGAGAAACTGCGGTAGAAAAAATCACCTGAGAAAACTGCGTTCAGTGCTTTTGCGGCTTCTCCATTTTCTTCATTTTCTTCTCCCCAGTGATTTCTCCAAAGCCAGCGATCTGAGCTGCCCCGCCCGTCCTCCCCAAACAGAGCACCGCCAGCCTTCGCCTCTCCAAGCTCAGCACCTCTCTGTGGCGTTGGAGCAGTGGCGGGATGGGCAGCCCCCGTCGGTGGCGGCGCAACTGGGGAACGGCGGTGGAGGCAGCCGAGGACGATGTCTTGGGGACCCGGCCGGCGGCTCCGTCGGTTGGCGGCGAAGGAGCGACGTGGGCGAGGGAATTAACCCCGTCGGCAGTGGCGTTGGGGTGGCGCGCGGTGGCGGGGCTGGGGCCGAGGGCGGGGATGGCGGCCGGTTGCAGAGCGGGGCAGCGAGGCCGGGGACGGGGATGGGGGCGAGGCCGGGGGCGGGGACGGCGGCGGAACTGCGGGCGGCGAGGCCGGGGGCGGGGATGGCCGCGGGACTGTGGGCGGCGAGGCCGGGGGCGGGGACGGCCGCGGGACTGCGGGATGCGAGGCTCACTTAAAGAGAAGCTGGGGAAGCTGGTGTTCCCTAGCTTTTTTTCACTCCACATCAAAGGGCTTAAGCTGCGAATTTAAGCTATCTATAAATTTCGAGTTCTTTTTGGCTTAGGCTTTTTTCCACCTATAAGCTGCTCTAGAAGCCCAAAAGAACTGGGCCATACTAAGTACCCTCTTGAAAACATGCTATAGTATGTTTCTGCTGATTCTCCTATATGACACTTAGCTTTTTTTTTGGTTGCTGCCTAATGGACTACCGTTAGGAACATTATGCTAAAATACAAACTGTTGTCAAGCCCCAGAAAACTTAATATATTTCGTTCATCTAAATTTGCAGATTAGACAAAATGACCGGTTGGCTGTCAGCAAGCTTGTCACTAGTCTGACTAGGGGTTCAGTTCGCTCACCTCTGGCTCAGTGCCTACTTATTCGTTACACTAGCCAGGTACCATTTTCTGATTCCTGCATTCTGCCAAACTATTTATGGATATATATCTGAAACATGAGTGGCATCAACAGGTTATTAGAGAGTCAGGCATGAATAGTCAAGGTGGAGACCGTCCTTTCTTTGATTTCCTGGAGTCCTGTCTCCGGAACAAAGCGGAAATGGTCATACTTGAGGCTGCACGAGCAATAACTGATTTAAATGGTGTTACCAGCCGCGAGCTTACACCAGCAATTACTGTTCTGCAATTGTTCTTAAGTTCATCCAAACCCGTGCTCAGATTTGCTGCTGTTCGCACGCTTAATAAGGTTAGTTTGTTCACATAATGCTAGTTTGGTATTATCCAGTTTATCATTAATATTGTGCTCACCTATTCTGTGTGGGACTTTGATTGTGTTGTAGTTTACCAATACAAATCTTATGGCTTTTGGATATCTGTTTTTATTTATTCATTCCATTCCCGATGCCACGATGACCACATATCAATATTGTTTCATTTGTTCCATTTTAAATACATTTTGATTGACATGAAGTTTGCCTATTTTTACTAAATGAACTGTCTGAAGTCTGAAATTTTAGATAGTATATTCCTGAAAAACAACAGTGAAGAAGTGTTGCTAAGTTGTTGACCATAACATTCCACTTGCATATGGTTTGAATTCTTCCAGTATACATAATATGGTTGGAAGTTGCAACTGTCTTGATTTTCTATATCGTTGGCACATTGGAAGTTGCAAAATTTGTGTTCCTTGACAAATTTAAATAAGGAAAAGGATGAGTCTTAGGTTTCTTTCTTGATTCCGTCATTTGATCCCTTGTTCATTTTATACTTTACAGGTTGCATCAACTCATCCTTTGGCTGTTACAAATTGTAACATAGATATGGAGAGTTTAATCTCTGATCAGAACAGGAGCATTGCAACCCTTGCAATTACAAACACTTCTTAAGACGGGCAATGAATCAAGTGTTGATCGTTTAATGAAACAGATGACCAATTTTATGTCAGATATAGCTGATGAATTCAAGATTGTTGTTGTAGAAGCAATAAGATCCTTGTGCTTGAAGTTCCCCCTGAAATATCGCTCACTGTATGTAGACTAGTATGTGTTCTTATGTAAATATTCTTGTTGAAGATCCAGAACTAGCTTGTCATCACAGCTTTATCTTCTGTACATATTGGCAGGATGAACTTTTTGAGTAATATCCTACGGGAAGAGGGCGGGTTTGACTACAAGAAAGCTATAGTTGATTCAATTATCATACTCATTAGAGATATTCCTGATGCTAAAGAAAGTGGTTTATTTCACTTGTGTGAATTCATAGAAGACTGTGAGTTCACTTATCTGTCCACTCAGGTAATTGCCATTTCATCTTTTGTAGGTGTGTAATTTGGAAATCAATATTAATTGCTGCCTTTGAACGGAAGATATGGTAACTTTAACGCGTCATAGTTTTGTAGTTGTTTAATTATGTACCTCTTCTGTTTATTTTTATATCCTTTTGCATCGGTATGTAAAGTAATTTCCTCTTTAGGGGATGTAGAAACAGTTTGCTGACAATACCTAAAAAATGCATGATAAATTGCTAAAATTCTAATGGAATTGCTGCTTTTTAAATCTTGCAACAGATACTTCACTTTTTGGGAAATGAAGGCCCGAAGACATCAGATCCTAGTAAATACATACGCTATATATACAATAGAGTGATACTTGAAAATGCTACTGTTCGAGCAAGTGCAGTAAGTACATTGGCAAAGTTTGGTGCTTTGGTTGACGCACTCAAGGTACTTTGAATATCTACTTTTTTTTCAATGTTATCTTTTCTTTGTTTAGTCTTTATGTCGTGTTGCACGAATGACATTCTTCCATTGCAGCCTCGCATATTCATCCTGCTGAGGCGTTGCCTGTTTGATGGTGATGATGAGGTCAGTGGAAATTTTCCACAGAAGAAGATAATTGCTCTGTTCTGTATAATTTAATGATCCTTTTCACTGTGGGATGCCTCATTTGCCCTTTTTTTCTTCCTTGTACATAGGCAACCTCATATGTGGAAACTGTTTAGTGTGAAATAAACTGATAAAGGACCTGTCAAACTCTGCTTTCCTGGCAAGAGGTCTATGCTTCTCTCACATTTGCTATAATATATTTTTCTCCCTTCTAGGTGCGTGACAGAGCGACACTCTACCTCAAATTGCTTGATGGGGAAGCTACAGTTGGTGAGACTGAGAAGGATGTGAATGACTTCCTCTTTGGTTCGCTTGATGTTCCACTAGTTAACTTGGAGGCCAGCCTGCGGAATTATGTATGTCTCAGTATTATTATGATTTTAACATCATTTGTTGGTGCCTTATGTTCTTGTAATATGCTTGCAGGAGCCATCAGATGTACCTTTTGATATTTCATCTGTACCGAAGGAGACAAAATCACAACCCCTTGCTGAGAAAAAGACTACAGGCAAGAAATCATCAGGTCCGGCATCTGCTGTCAATGGCCCTGTTCCTACTGTCGATGCATCGTATGAGAAGCTCCTTTCATCTATTCCTGAGTTTGCTGGTTTTGGAAAACTCTTCAAGGTTAGTGTGGTGTTTTCCGTTTCACAGAAGACAAGCATATGCTCTGAGGGGTTGTAAGTGCCCATTTCATATATGTTTTAACTTGTCATTTTCCTCTTCCAGTCATCAGCACCTGTTGAATTGACTGAAGCCGAGACTGAATATTCAGTCAATGTTGTGAAGCACTTTTATGATGGACATGTTGTACTCCAATACAACTGTACCAATACAATACCTGAGCAGCTGCTTGAAGAGGTAAGCGACTTCTTTCATAGGTTATTTTCTGTGCATGTACACGTGTTTTATGTGTTAGTCCCTTTCTGAACTCTTCTATTTCAGGTGGTGGTTTTTGTTGATGCTTCTGAGGCAGATGAGTTTTCAGAAATTGCATCGAAACCTTTAAGATCCTTACCTTATGATTCTCCGGGACAGACCTTTGTGGCCTTTGAAAAGGAAGGTGTCACTGCCACCGGGAGTTCTCAAATATTCTGAAATTCATTGTTAAAGAGGTATTTGTTTGTCATACTCCTGCGTTTTCTGTTATTGAATTTTGTCTTAATTAAGCACCCTTCCTTTGATACAGTAAATGATAATTGCTCAACTTGTGCTGTCTTTCAGGTTGATCCATCCACAGGTGAAGCTGAGGATGATGGTGTTGAGGACGAGTATCAGCTAGAAGATTTTGAAATTTCTTCTGCCGATTACATGTTGAAGGTGGGGATTTCGAATTTCCGAAATGCCTGGGAAAGCATGGATCCAGAAACTGAGCGGGTTGATGAGTATGGGCTTGGGGTGAGGGAGAGCTTGGCTGAGGCTGTGAGTGCTGTTATAAGCATCCTTGGCATGCAGCCTTGCGAGGTATGTTCTCTTTTAAATTTTTTCCATGAAATATTTTGTTGTTTCTATTAATTGGCAGTGATAGAAACTGCAGGAGTGAGCATTGAGAATTGCTTCCTGGCTTCCGTATGAAATGATAATCTTTCTCTTAATTGCTGTTCTGTCTTTTGGTTTTTAGGGAACTGATGTGGTCCAAAACAATTCGAGATCGCACACTTGCCTGCTCTCAGGTGTGTTTATTGGTAATGTGAAAGTTTTAGTGAGATTGTCATTCGGAATTAGTGGACCAAAGGAAGTAGCCATGAAGCTAGCAGTCAGATCAGATGACCCGGAGGTCAGTGACAAGATTCATGAAATTGTTGCGAATGGCTAAAATATATGCAGAGTTTTTGTTTTGACCTTTTTTGTTTTGGCTTTCAATCTACTGAAAGCACAAGGGAATTCAATTAATTATAGTATGTGACTATATGTAAGCTTGTTTTCTCGTTGGATCCCACTGTTGTTGCAGCACCATTCTTGTTCAACACAGTAAAACAATTTTTGATTGATTTGGAACCACATCATTTTCTTTTGTCGTGGACTTGAATAGTATATGCAATAATATTCAAATGGAGTTATATAGGTGGGATCTATTGTAATTTTCTTTCTCGGAATTGTATAATCGACAATACATTGTCGATCGCAACAAAACTGAGTCATAATACATTATTGCGTATCTTCTTTAAGGATGATTGTATATCTTTCACTAGTCTCGAGGATATTTTATATGGTATAGAAGGCAGGTAAACCTGAGCATATCAGCATGAGGGAGATCAATCAAGGTTATCGTGCGAGAGGTGAGTTCTGTTCAAGCCTATTTATGTGTTTGGGGTGCTCACAATGATGTGCAAAGTGGCAGTGTTACTGAACCCGGCTAAAGGCTATTCTTGAGATGGTTGCATCAGCTAGGTAGATGTCAAGTTGGCAATTTTATCCATCAAGTTGGGTACCCACGGGTAATATACCCATGGAGTTCAGGTATAAAGGGCATTATTGCCCCATGGATTCTCGCGAGCGGGTACCCATGAACTTGGTGGTCGGGTATGGAGTGTAACCTAGCTCCATGGGTACTTGAAAAATACTTACTGACATGTGAGCCATACACAAAATAACAAAATCTCAAACCCTAGTCAAGTTTCCCTTCTACCCCTTCTAGCCACCAGCTGCCCCACTATTCCCCCTTCTGGCCTTCTCGGATTCCAATCCACCGCCGGCCAATTCTCTAATCTCCATTCGTCGGCCGCCGTTGACCAGCCTCCAATCCGCTGCCACCGGTGCTCGGTGACAAGTGAACTTCTCCGCAGCTGGTTCCCGAATCCTGATCCCCTACCCCTATTCCCCTTCTCCATCCTGCCAATCACTGCTGACCAACGGGCCACGAAGGAGCGGAAGTGGGAGCGGGCGCGGGCAGACAAGCAGCAAAGGCGGTAGAGGAGCATGCGTGGGCGGTGGGTGGCGGCTAGCCGGCAACGGCGGAGCGGGCGCGGCCGACGAGCAGCGGAGGACCTGTGGGTACCCATGGATATCAGGTATCTATCGGGTTCAGGTTCGGGTAGAAATTATGCCCCATGAATACTGTCACGGGCGGGCGCTCGGGTTTGGGCACGGGTTTGGTAGAGCCCTACCCGCCTGAACCCGACCCTTTGCCATCGTAGATGGTTGCACAGACTGGTTATCCCATGCTTTAATATTTGGAGAAAGTCCTTTTGACTCCTCCTATCTACACAGTTCTCTGTCTAAATTCATGATCATCGTAGGCGAAAGGATAGGTATATGGTGGGGCAGCCGTGAAAGGATGAATCCACCTTTTCCATTGAAATGGAGAAGAGGGTGATTTATCTTTTTGCATTAGGCCTTAAGAACAAGTGGTGAAAAAAGTCCTTGTGAGTGGAGCCACAAAAGGAAGTTCAAGCTCAAGAGATCCTCTCAATAGGGATTGGGCAAGGAAGTTGTCTATTTACTTCTAAGTGTTATAATTGTTTGGATAACCTCTAATTTATTTTTAAGTTCACTTCACTCCTCTATATCTTAGTTTTGGGCCTTGATTTTTTAACGTGGACTGTGGTACTATCCATGTGATAGTGATGTCACCAGTTATTGCCATGTCATCACCAAATCATATAAGATCCTGTTAGTAATATTAATGTGATGATCATAAATGAGTTCACATGATCGCCCCAACCATGGGAGCCATGTTGACCTTGAAATGGTGATGTGAACTGCCACGTTGATAAAACCGTCTAGTTCATCGTTCCTGCTAGTATCAAGTAAACAATATTGAAACTTAGAAGATGTAAAATAAACAGAAAAGTAGATAAAGAGGTTATCTAAACGACTATAGTAGTTCGTGGGAGCCATGACATCCGCGGCACATCGGTCCGGAGGGGGGCATTGTTTCTTTGGGACAACGTCCTTATCGTGTGCATTAGTCCTTTTTTTTTGAAACGACATTATATTAAAATTAAGAGTACATAAACATCCGGAGGGGACAGCTGCCCCCCACATAAACGAAAAGGACCTTAACAAAAATAAAAATTACATTTAGGTCCCTGGAAGATTCCCCACCACCCGTTCCGTCACCGGTCTCCTCCCCGCCGACGCACCACCGAGAGTGCAAGACGAAGGCGGAGACACCAGCAACTAGGACGCCTACAGAGAACGATGGAGGATCGAGCCTCGTTGAGTCACCGCAATAGTCGACCGTCGCAGACGGCGGCACCTTACACCCAAAGATTCCACATCGGTGGGGGCTGCGCCCCAAACTGAGCAGGCGCTCGAGCCATCGCCGTGAACCGAAGTCCACGGCCCAGCCCGCATCAGCTCGTGAGAGGGGATCTTCACCAAGGCGACCACGGATACGCCAACGCCGCTGCCGGAATCGCCGAGAAGGAGACCGCCGAAGGCCCCCTTGCCAGCCGCCGAGCAAGCACAGTGAAGACGAAGACCGAACTTCCACAAGCTCCTCAACACCACCGAGAAAGGCAGCGATGAGCCGAGGTTGGAGCCGGGAAGACAAAACTCCAGGCACTGCCGCAAACCTCAACGAAACGGCGGCGGAACGGAGGCTAAAACCTAGGACCATCTGAGCCCTATTTACACGCTGGACAGAGGCCGCGTTTCCCCCTACCTCACGGCGCTCGCAGGTGACCGGAGGTGGGGAGAAACGACGGCCTCGCCGGAGGAGAAAACCAGATCTGGCCGCTGGTTTTTTCGGTGGCGGCGAGGGGTTTAGAACAAAACGTGGAAAGGGAATCGAAAGCTGTTCCTTTTGACGGTGTGTGCATTAGTCCTTTTGAGGCAACGAAACCTCGATGGGTACAGTCGCATCAGGAGATCGGGCACCTGTAATGCGCGGTCAACCGTGCTCACGGTCAATTTCTGACAGCTACAGTAAAGCTGTCGGAAATTGTCAGGTTTTCTACTTTAACATAGTTAGGTTTCTACTTTAACACAGTCAGGTTTCTACTTACAGGTTTCTACTACAACATAACTAACTTTCAACTTACAAAATTCTAGGTTTCAACTTCTGACAGTTTTACTGTAGTAGTACTGCAGCGGTACTGTGCGGGTACTCTAGCAGTACTGTGCGGTCGGAATTGACCGCTCCCAGCGGTCGACCGCGCATTATGGATTTCGCAGGAGATCTGGGTGGTTCTCGGGGCCAGCAATTACTTGTCACAGCCAGGCTGGATATCACTCCAACTGCCACAGATCACCAATAAAAACGAATGATATGTCCCCTCGTCCCCATTAAAATATACACACGCGAGGATCACATGTTCTATAATTGTACATCACATGATCACAGTCACAGATCTGTAGAGAGAAGATCCGGTTGAGTCTTACTAATATAGTGCAGGAGCTAGTTGCCACTATTCCATTTTTCAAACATACCATCAACAGCTTTGGTCAGATATACAAGGACCAGCAGCCATGGCGGATACCAAAGAAGCCCATCCTTCTCTCCATGTCGTGGTGTTCCCTTGGCTGGCCTTCGGCCACATGATCCCCTTCCTCGAGCTCTCCAAGCGCTTGGCCAGCCACGGCCACGCCGTCACCTTTGTCTCCACGCCGAGGAACGCCGCCAGGCTGGGCGCCATCCCACCGGAGCTGTCCGCCCACGTCCGTCTCGTATCTCTGGACTTGCCGAAGGTTGACGACCTGCCGGAGGGAGCCGAGTCGACCGCGGACGTCCCGCCGGAGAAGGTCGGGCTCCTCAGGAAGGCGTTCGACGGCCTCGCCACGCCCTTCGCCGGCCTTGTCACGGAGGCATGCGCCGGCGGGGACGATGCCGCCGGGTTCTTGAGGAAGCCTGACTGGATCATACTCGACTTCGCGCAGAATGGATATGGCCAATCACCGAGGAGCACGAGGTGAGCCGTTCTCTGCTCTCGATCTTGGAGAAGACGTGCACTTATTAGCATGTGCACGCTTCTAGCGCTTGCAAACTATTCCCTGAATTCGTTTCTTTATCGCAAGATCCCATGCGCCATCTTCTTCATCATCCCGGCGGCAATGCTGGCCTTCATCGGCCCGGAGCACGAGAACCGGTCGCACCCCCGTACGACGACCGAGGACTACATGGTCCCGCCGCCGTGGATCCCCTTCCCCTCCACCCTCGCCTACCGCCGCCACGAGGCCGAGTGGATCGCCGCGCCGTTCCGGCCCAACGCATCCGGTGTGTCCGACATCGACCGCTTCTGGCAGATGCAGCGCCCCTGCTGCCGCCTCATCGTCTACCGCAGCTGCCCGAAGGCCGAGCCGCGGCTGTTCCCGCTCCTCACCGAGCTCTTCGCCAAGCCCGCCGTCCCCGCCGGCCTCCTCCTGCCCGCGGACATCGTCGACGACGACGCGCCAAACGCCAATGCCGATCAGTCCTTCGCGTCCGCCATGCAGTGGCTGGACGAGCAACCTGGGAGATCGGTCATCTATGTGGCGCTCGGGAGCGAGGCACCAGTGACGGCGGAGCTCCTGCGCGAGACCCCACTCGGTTTCATCGTCCCGGTCGCCGCTCGGGCCTTCCGGCGATCACGCCGTCGTCGCCACCTGTGCCCACGTCGCCGTTGGTGACGAGATGATGCCTGCTTCGACGGTCTCGACGGGTATGCATGGATTGGAGACCACGACGATTTCCACGCTTGCTGCGTCCTTGATGATGCAATCGGAAGGTACAAATAATCAAAAGGTACGTGATACAATGCCACCGGCTTCAACTACTGTAGTATCGCCCTCTGAGGAATCGATGCTTGTACTATTGCAAAGTTTGCATGACATAGTTCTATCAATTTAATTTATGTATCTCTATATGAGTATGGTTTTTCTAACCATGCACACGTGTGTACCTATCACATTATTTGGTTATTTACACTGTACCACAAATTCTGAAAAAATTGCTAAGCATTGTAGTACTAAATCTACATTGACATACAAAATATCGTATGTCATGCCATTTGGGAGAAACAAAAAAAATATCAAAAAAATTTCGCAAAAAAAAATCAAAAATTATATATTCACGTATATTTGGTACCACTTAGTCTTTTGTATATGCCATATACTATCAATTTTTATTTCCCAATTTTTTGTACCATTGTATTATGATGTACTACAGTTATGTTGTTGAGATTTTTTGTCACAATTCTAATGCCACAAAATCATGTCCAAAGTTAATAGGCGTACCTACTTACCTGAAACTTTCCCGTCTGTATACTGCAGGAGGAGGATGTAAATGCTGAGTCTATACCTCTTCCTAAAGTTGGAATGGCATTCAAGTCAAGAGGCAGATGCATATGATTTTTATAACTCTTATGCTGGTAAAGTTGGCTTCAGTATTCGAAAGAGCCACTCAAAGCTGAGACGAGATGGATCGGTATCAGAAACATGTGGTTTGCAGCACAGAAGGAACGAGGAACTCATTCATCACATGGCACCTTGAAAGAGAACGCTACTACGAGGTGCGATTGCAATGCCTGTGTTCAGTTCAGTATTTCTCGCGATGGTATTTTGGAAGGTGCAAAAGGTTGTACTTGCACAACCATGATTTCGCAAGTCCAGATAAGAGACACATGCTGAGGTCACAACGTTGTTTTGTAGTCTGATAAACTTGTGATTGGTCAGATGCGGGAAGCAGGAACATACTACACAGATGGTCAGAGCACAACCCTAGAGAAAATATGCAAAGAGAGGATTTTCTTCAAACAATTGGGGAAGTGTGAAGAGAACTTTACAAACACGCGCTGCACGTATCTCTCGGAAAGCAACATCTATTGCACTGAATTGCTCTGTTTCAGAAGAACTCTTGAGAAATTGGAGGAAGCTATAGATAAGCCGGAAGCAGATAATTCACTAAGCCAAAGAAGACCTGCCAAACATCACGGTGTTTCTCAAAATTCTAATGAATATTGCGACGACATGACAAAAAGGAAAAATACCATTTAGATGCTACAAACGAAAAGCTATTTAAGTTTGAGATTGGTTGATTACGGCGGGATGACTTTTTTGATATGGTCTCCACTAAATGGCGGCAGCCTGCGAGGGGTGCGTCAGCTATGGAGCGATGGCAGGAAAAAAAAAGAACCCTACTCTAATTTCTTGGAGGATGGGTAAATAATGTTAGTTGGGTAAATAAGAAGGAAAAAGAAAAGCTTCTAGTATCAATCGATGACTTGGGTAAATAGCAGAGGCACATAGGTTGTCCCCTACTGAAACCGAGCCTAAGCATTCAGCTAGCGATAAATTGGCCACCTCTTGAGGGTGGAGGAGATCAAATGGTACCGATGCTCAAAGGCGAAGTACATTCGGGAGGGTCATGATAACACACAATATTTTCATCTCCTAGCTAATGGTCGTCATCGTAAACAAAATAATCTTCTAGCTTGAACAAGATGAGGGAGTTATCTATGGTCATGCACATTTAAAATGGTATACCACGGATTACTAGGTCCCTATTCGGACCTCCAGAAATTAATAACTTCTCGATGATGGAAAATGTTTATGATGACATCCCTCTCAAGTTCCCGAGGTGGCAAATGACATCCTGATGGCACCCTTCACAGATAAGAAAGTTTCGGATGCGCACGATAAAGCACCTGGTCTAGATGGATTCCTAGTTGAATTTTATCAAGTGTTCTGGGAAGTCATCAGGGGAACCTAATGACGCTATTCGATGATTTCCATAGAGGGGTCTTACCGTTACATAGACTCAACTTTGGGATTATCACGCTATGACCAAAAAAGGAAGACGCTCAGCAAATTTAGTAATATAGGCCAGTATTTCTTCTGAACATCAGCTGTAAGATTTTTACTGAAGTATCAGGACTCCAGAATTGTATATGAGTAGGGGAACAAATGATCGCCAAGGACCGAGAAACCAGTCGACCTGATGGTACGGTACTTGCACCGTACACACCGAGATGAAGTGGTCCGACACCTGACCAACGCACCATATGTTTACCGATGTCATATGCTTTCACCGTTGGTCAAGCCGGCCGGAAGCGATTAGACTTCCCAAAATCACATATAATTCCCAGATCCTGTGACGGTTTAGAGTCGTTCTCAATTCCACTAAGCATAGTAAGATCGGAGGAACCCGGCGATCATACCCACACCCTAACCTAACCCGAAAGCTAGTGGGTCGCTCGAAAGCCCGGTAGGATCCACCCACACCCTGCCTGGTCGGCACAGCATCTCAACCAGCGGGTCACTCAACTGATACCTGCTCCACCTAGTGAAAAGAAGAACCACCCTAACCCTTCATGGCATACCCATACACTCCATTTCATACATACAATGTATATGGGCAGCCACCAAAACAACTTGTATATCATCACAAAACTCTACGAAAGAAAGATTTAGAGATAATAAACATTTCCCATACGACGAGTAGGTCTTAACTTCGACATTACACGACATAGAAGTCATTTTCAGCACACAAAAGTATGAAAACAACAGCGAAAGAGTTTGATAACCACGGAGATGACCAGCTAAGCCACCTCCCAGAAGCTTTACAACACAATGTTCGACCAAAACAGGCAAACTTGCAGCATTAAACATCAGAGATGGCGTTCCCGGAATCAAAGTATTCGTCGATGCCAGGGTCATCTACAGAATTTGAATTCCTGAGTGAGTACTTTCGTACTCGCAAGATGCTAAGTGCTCATTCCAGGTTAGTCTTAAGCATGGCATGGTAATTAAATAACAGTAGTAATCGGGCAACTCAATTAAGCTGAAACAACTAGAGATAACATATCCCTAGCATCTAGTTCATGTATCACAAGATATAAACCATTCAATCAAGCTAACAACTTGACGGATCATCAGAGGAATCATCATGAGCAGATCTGAAATTGCAAGAATAGCATCATTCCAAGGCATCAAAATTGCTATCGACAAGTAACAATTCATCAAGATTAACACTAGAGCTAAACTGCCACCCAAATACTCCATTAAGCTTTCAAAATGTGGGCTCCAACCCATTAGCGACTCAAATCACAACCATACATCACAGTCAAGCGTATTATTCCCTCTTAGACCTCCTAATCTTCGAGGGATTTCGAGATGAGTGTAACTACCTCATCCCGAATCAACTGTAGTCGAGGGAAGAGCTACTACCCTTACCCCGAATGGGAGTATCTAGATTAGGTCGAGGGAAAATGGTTGGCCGACCATTACCCTACCTACCCTCATCGACCATACCCTCATCGGCTTAAGGAGGAATCCCATTTCTAGGATCATACGAGCTGCTATGCGTCAAGTCCCCAATGAGGATCCTCTCCCGTCTCTCGCATCTTTCCAAGATTTAAGTAGTTATTGAGATGATTTAAATAGCACACCAATGCTGATCATACACAAGCAACCTACTCGTGCTAGTAAATAGATGCAACACATACATCATTTCGAAATATTCGAACTACACGTCATTAATTAACCAATGCATAGCAAAAGATAACCAGAATATTTACAACAAGCGAGCATGCTTGCCTTGCTGTTCTGGGATGTACTCCTGCTGGTGATCACCCTCGAGAAAACCTTCGTTGCTTGACTCTAGCGAATAAAGCACCGAAACGTCGGAAAAAAGGGACAAAAGCAAATAAGCAATTGCTAGAATTTTCAGAGATAATGACATGCAGGAGATGCATTCTACAATGTAAAGGATGAAAATATGCAACTAACGCAATTGGTTTCACCTCATTTAGAGTTGGGAATATTTAGTTATGAACTTTTCAAGTTTTAGTTATTTTTATTTGAATTTGATAATGATTTGTGAATTCTGAAATTCTTTTCGTTTATAGCAGAACAGACGGTGGTATATATATATAGATCCGCTAATCTGCACCTACGCTCAGAATAGTTATTCTGCGCGCTAGCCAACCGACCGAGCCAGCCAGCCCAGACCTACCACGTTGAAAGGTCATCTAGGCCCCAACATGGTTTTGATGGTTAATGACAACCTAAACTGGAATCTAATGTTTACATTTGAGTGTAAGCAGATCTTACAGGTTCCATGAAGAAGGGTTATCCAGAGAAGGATGGCCACCAAAAAGGGTACAAGGTGGTTTCAAGGACAAAGAGATGGCTGTGCTAGGGAGCTGTGCCACAGCTGAGAAGAAGCCGGTGCTGTGCAGGGAGCTGCAAGCAGGGTGATGGTGGCTTGATGTGTCAAGGGCCGTGACTTCAGTGGGTGGCAGGTGAAGCCTAGATTTGCTAGTTTCTTTGAGTCCATAGGAACCACCCGTACTATCAAGAGGGATGAAACAGTAGCAGTTGTCTAAGGGAACCTTGCTCATTGCTCAGAGTGTTGGTCAAGGGAATTGGTGCTTTGAGGCCAATTGCCCTGTGTCAATAGCTTTGCAACAAAAGTATGTAGCTGTGTGAAAACCCTAGAAGCTTTAGGCACCTGTGTGACACAGCTGTGTCACAGGTGGCCTTCCGCTTTATGACTCAGGTACATCTCTGTACCAGGGGAGAACTTGAGAAATGCTAAGGTACCTGCACTGCGATAGGCGGTCTGCTGAGTCAGAAGTCTGTCGGAGGTTCTCTCCTTATAGGTACTAGAGTTTGAAGTATGCTGAGGGCATGTCATGTGCCAGGACCGGGCTGAGTAGTGCTGCTATCAGCTAAGGGTTCACCTGTGTGCGCCGCCGGTGACACAGGTGTCGGTCTGCCTGAGCCGGGTACAGTTGGGCGTAGGGTGTAGCTGTGTCACCGGTGGTTGACACCGGTGGCTCACTTAATCCTACGTGGCAACAGGGTAACGGTCAGGTGCCTGTGGACCCTATATATAGGGGACCAGGGGAGGACTCTGTCCTCAACCTTGCTCAAATCAGTGATTCACATACGACCGTTGCAAAGCCTCCAACCACTCCACAAGAGCCGAAAGCCTAAGGGTTAGTTCGAGTGGGTTTGTGAGCTAGAGCACGAGCAAAGGTTCCTCCAAGAGATTGCTGCTGGATCATCTGTTACTCTTGGAGTTTGTCTGCTCCTAGACGGGTGTAGGAGTTGCTGGTATCACCCGAGCTTGTGTGGGTTGAACCAGTAGTTTGTGAAGGTGTTCCGAGGTCTACCTGCTGCAAGGCAAAAGGATCTCCACAAGCAAGAAGGAAGAGTCCTGAAAGATCAGGTACTCGGAGAAGAAGCACGATTCAGTGCTGGCCAGCTCTTAGGAGTGGTCTCTCCAACGGAGACGTACCTTCTCTGCAAAGAGTTGGGAACTTCGGTGAAAAACCTCTGAGTCTCCTTTACTTCCTGTATTGCATGCTTATCTGTTTACTCTTGCTTGCTTGTGTCTCTTAGACTTGTTCTGCTGTGCTTACCTTTTCACCTGTGCTAGTTTATCTTTATACCTGTGTGTGATCATCTGTCACTCAGCTGTTTCATTCACTTGTATTCACCTGTTCTAGCACCTGTGTCACAGTTAGTCTAAGTAGAGCACCTGTGTCAGGTTATCTCTTCACCTGTGTCTATCACCTGTGTGACAGCTGTGTGTTATTTTACACATAGTTTCTACCTGTGTCACTCACCTGTGTCACAGCTATCCACTATTAACTTGTGAGGTTAATCTGACAACTCAAACAAAAGACTAAAAAGGGGAAATTTTATAAGCCAACTATTCACCCCCCTCTAATCGGCATCTCGGTCCTTTCACACGTCCCTCCCTTTTCACCACTGATCGTAAAACTATTCAGTAGATATAGTAAATCCATCGAACTATATTACTGTCGAACAGATCCCTCACAGTAACGTAACTTCACATGTAAAATACGGTAATTTTATGTCTGTCGAGTAGTAAAACAACATATGTCATCGTAAAATTCAGGACTCTAGTAATTTTTGTATAAAGCGACACCATCATTTTATTGTATGTCTGATCGTTCCATACTAAAAAGGAAATCTTTCTTCTCTTTGTTCATAATCACTTGCGTAGCCCAGTTGGTTAGTAGAGAAGAGCAACGCGCATGAGGTCCAGGGTTCGAATCCTGCCTCGTCCTTATTTTTTCAATTAAAACGGATTAGGGGAATATTTCTTCTATGCTAGAAATATTTCTTCTATTTATTCACAATCACTTACATAGTCTAGTTGGTTAGAAGAGAAGAGTAACGTGCATGAGGTCCACGGTTCGAATCTCACCACCTCATTATTTATTCAATTAAAACGTACTGCCTGCGACTGTGAAAGTGCTGCCAAAAAGTTGTAAAACTTAGAATTTTTTTATTGTCGAGATGCGCGCGAGATAATAAAGTTGTGTATAGAATGTCGTAAAATCTATCACAAAATATAGTAAAATATCGTCAAACTCAGAAGGTTTTTACGGCTGAGATGCGCGTGAGGCAGTAAAGTTGTGTATAAGATATCGTAAAATCTATCGCAAAATATAGTAATTTTGAGTCACACTAAAATCTCAGCAGTAAAATCTCAGTAGTAAAATTACCATTCGACACTTCACGTCTTACTGTCAAATTTGGACAGAGACGGGTTTACACGTTCGGGTAGCCTGGCTGGCTCGGTCTGGCGCGTTTCGGCCGGAGCGCAGATTAGCGCTGCCGTATATATATATACACACACACACACACCAGTAAACTCTACTTAATACCTGAGAAATTTTAATCACCAAAATCGCCCGAGTAGTTAATATTCTTGTAGGTTTGTATGTCAAAAGAGTAGTTCAGTGTATTTTATTGAGTATTACCCATGCCATGATAAAAAGGGTTGGCTAACCGCATAATGATTCATTCATCAAGTAGTCGGTTAACGTGCTAGTCTAGAGCTCGATTTGTCTCAACCAAAAACCTATCAATGAGTTTATTAGCTACTTGTGACCTGATTAGTTAATCAACTATTAGAATGACTAAAGCAGTAGTTAAGTTATTCATCCCTTAGCATTTAATTTCGGTTTCAGTTTGTCCATGATTTGGGCCGTGGGGAGTAATGCTCTAAAAGGGAGGGAGGAGGGGTGCTGCCTCACCCCAAGACTGTTGGAGTCAACTCGGAGGATCCGAGTTGCTGCAGGAACACCACCGGTGCTGGAGAAGAGGAGAGCCCGCCGCTTCGGTTCCTGTAATTGAAGCACAATGATGGAGAATGGTGAGCATCAGAGAGAGAAAGGAGGGGTTGGGGAGGAAGGAGGGGAGGAACCGTGCCGCCTGGGTTGCCGGTTTGTCAGGAAATGATCGCCGGAGAACTGTGATGACTGCTGGCCTTGGCGGGGAAAGAAGGAGCAGAGGTAGCAGTTAGGAAAAAGGGGTAGATGGAGCACCCGGCGGAGGGTTTTAAATGGCCCGGCAATGTCATCCCGCCCGGTGAACGACGCGCGTCCTTGGCGGCGCCGCGTGGATGAGAACCCCTGCGGATGGGACCTGCAAGGCAGAGAGGGTAGGGAAGAAAGCGCAGTCCGGCGAGGCGCCTTCCCTAGGAAGTAAACGGCAAACGGCCTTCAAATCTAAATTTTTAAACGGGCACGGCTTCTGACTAGATACAAGTCGTTCCCGGTACAAGACTTTCCCTACTCTGCAAGAGTTGTTTCTGACTAGTTACGATTCGTTCCCTATTATATACGAGTTGTTCCCAACTAAGTACAAGTCGTTCCTAGCTATACACGAACAAGCCGTTCCGACTGTGCACGAGCCGTTTCTGCCTAAATACAAGTCGTTCCCTGACTATGCACGAGTTGCTCCCAACTCAGTACAAGTCATTTCCCGACTCAGCACGAGTTGTTCCTGACTATGCACGACTTGTGTCCAACTTGGTATAAGTCATTTCCCGACTCGGTACGAGTTGTTCCTGACTATGCACGAGTTGTGTCCAACTCGGAACAAGTCATTTCCTGACTCAGTACGAGTTGTTCCTGACTATGCACGAGTTGTGTCCAACTCGGTACAAGTCATTTCCCAACTCAGTACGAGTTGTTCTTAACTAGGTACAAACAAGTTGGCTACCCGAGTAGGTACAAGGATACCATCCGAGTAGGTGCACGCTGTCCGAATAGGTCTAGGATTACCATCCGAGTAGGCTCGCGCTACCCGAATAGATTCAGGTTGCCCGGGTGGTTCTATGATTTAGTTATGGTATGAGTGAAAAAGCCTACGTGTATGCATGAGATGAAAAACTTTATTTTAATTAACTCATGAGTTCATGCTGATCTCATAAAAGTGTAGAGATTACGAGAGGGTCTTTACATAAAGTTGGCACCAACCGGATTACCTAGGTGGCTGAAACTGTGGTCGGATCAACCCACACTACCTTTATGGCAAGCCATAACATTTGGGGGGTGTTGTCATTCCGCATGAAACCTTGCATGAGATGCACCGAAAAAAGATGGATGGGGTAATTTTTAAAGTAGACTTTGAGAAAGCACATGATAAAGTGAAGCGGAATTTCCTACAACAAACCCTACGGCTAAAAGGATTCTCACCAACCTGGTGCAACGGGATTTTGTAGTTTGTACAAGGTGGAAGTGTGGGCATCAAGGTGAAAGATGACGTCGACCCTTATTTTCAAACAAAGAAAGGTTTACGCCAAAGCAATCCATGTAACCTATTCTTTTCAACATAATTGCAGATATGCTTGCTACTATGCTGAATAGGGCAAAAGACAGGGATAGTATCACAGGGGTGATACCATATCTAATTGAGGATGGATTGTCCATCTTCAGTACGCTGATGACTTGATCATTTTTATAGATCATGATATCGAGCAAGCAAAGAACCTCAAGCTACTATTTTGTGTGTTTGAGTAGCTTGTCAAGGTTAAACATTAAATTTCACAAAAGCAAGTTATTTTTCTTCGGTAAAGCCAAGGAGTATGAGGCGCAGTTGTTACATCCCCTATTTTAAATTATGGTTGATTGTGCATCATGGCATGAGCATCTGAAAATTTGTTCTGAATTCAAGCAAATCTTGAATTGGAATTATTTGAGTGAGAGCAAATTTGAAATTGAATCCTTAAGAAAGGCTTGAAATCTATTTGAAATTTGTAAAGCAAAATTTAAGAACATGAAACTTTAGTTTGTATTTAATTGAATTAGAGCAAATTCAAAACAAATCAGAAAATAAAATCAAAAAAATAAAATAAAATAAAACCTCACCCGACGGGCCTCCTCTTCCGGCCCCAGTTCCCTCCCCCGCCTGAGCCTCCCTTCTCCCCCGGCCCACTTCTCCCTTCCCAGCCTGCCCCGGGCCATACCACCGCCCCCACCTCCTTTCTCCTCGCTCTCTCTCTTCTTCTCTACCCCGCCATCACCGCTTTCTCCGGTGCTACCACCTCGCTAGCCTCGTGGTGAGCACCCGAGCGTCCCGCTGCGCATCTCACTCAGGCTCCGCCCTCTGTCGCCCGCCTCCCCTATTTAAGCCCCGGCCCGAGCCCTCTCTCTCCATTTCCCATTTTTCTTCTGCCACCGTGCTCCTCCGTCTTGTCACCGTCGCCCTCTTTCTCCACCGCCGTTCGAGCTCCGCTCCGCCTCGGTGCCGTCCCCGCCGAGCTCTCCTCCCCGCCTCCAACCCGCCTCGGCCGTCCCGGAGCTCGTCGCCGCCTCGGCCACCCCGTCACCACAGGAGCCGAAGCCCGAGCTCCCCACCTCGCCGCGCTCCTCCGCCGAGCTCCTCGACGTCGCCGTCGCTTCTCGCCTCGGCCTCGTCACCCCTCCGCCGCGCCGCCCCGGCCACCCGTCGTCGAGCTCATCGCCGCCCCGGGTCTCGAGCCGCCTTCGGCGCCGGTGCCACCCCACCCCGAGCGCCAGCCCCGTCGCCGCCGTGCCCTCGTCGCTGTCGCCCCACCGCCGGTGAGCCTCGCCACCGCCACCCCTCGCCACCCATCACCTCTTCCCCTGCCCTCCTCGCCGCCGGCAGCGCCGCAACGGACCAACCGCCGGCCGGACCGAGCCAAACGGCCGGGTCCTGACGGTCGGTTAGGGCCATTAACTGGTGGTTAGGGCATTAATGCCCATGATTAGCCGGTTAGGACATAATTAGTAGCGTATTAATTATTAACTATAATTAATGCGACGATTAATGCTAATGATTGCTCATTATTGCTAATTTGATAGCTTAATTACCGTCATTAAGAGCTAATCAGTGTAATAAATGGTTTATTTCGGCTGTCTCAATGACATACGAGTCCCACGGGTCAGATTTAAGAAAAAGATTAAAAGAAAAGGATAATATGACAAGTGGGCCCCACTTGTCATTGACTCGGTCAACTTTGACCCGAGTTGACCGAGGGGCCCACTGTCAGCCTCTGAGGCTAGTATTGAGCTGGGTAGCAAAATTATTGATGATTTAATATTTCTTTACTGAGAAAAATACAAAAAAGGGGATTTGAATGGATTAAACCTTATAAAATTCATAGAAAATTCATTTTAAATCAGAAAAATGCAAATAATATACCAAAATGTTCAAAAAAATGAGAGCTACTTAATTATGTAATTTTCATCCATGTTTGCATGCTAGGAAAAATAAAAATACCTAAAAACTCAAATTAGGGTTTTCCCCGATTAGCCAGAGAATTTCGGATCGCGATATCTCGAGCGTCCGGACTCCGATTAAATTGATTCCACCTGCATTAGTCTTTATTTTGCATCCTTTAGGGTATGGCATACATTTCATATCATGTTGATGTTCTTCGTCGTGATATTCATTAGTGCGTCTATCTTATTCAGTGTTTCCGTTCTTCCCGATAGGACCGGAAGATCTCAACGAGTATAATGCTGAGCAGGAAGAGGACTTAGTAGCGGAACCGCAAGGCAAGTAGCCCCCTTTGAACATCTTGTGGATAACCTATTACTTGCAATTTACTATTTGTTTTCAAAACCGTATTGCATGCGATCAATTGATATTTTATGTTAAGTGCTAGCCCTATTCTCTGCATAAAACTTACTTTGTCGCTCAATCAACACCACCGACCCTCCCAACCTATTTAGAGTAGATTACTTGTTGTTTCAATATTGCTTATACAGCTAATGATGCTTAGACTTGCTTAGTTATGTCAAAGTCGTAATTTCTAGGATGGCAGACAAAACACAACACTCTGGATGGGTTAAAGGATAGGTGGGTGTTCACCGGGAAGTGCTTAATAAACCTAACTAATAACAATCGGGCTTAGACGAGAGGCCATGCTGGGAGCATGGTGGGTTGTCTCGTTCATCCCGCAAGGACCAGTTCCCGGTATCCTTTCGAACCAAGATTTGCGTACTTCTACGCGGGTGGTATAATGGCCACCCACGACCGAATAAATTGTCTAGACTTAGGTCATGAGCCGCATAGTTTGCTATTTCATTTGCGGTGTGAGTGGAAAAGGATGTGGTGTGATACTTCAATATAGGTGTAAGGGTTACACACGGTCTAGGACCGGGGATGTATCACCTGATACAACTGTTGGGACCGTGTCGGAGTACCGGCCGGGCTAGTGTACACGGATTAGACCATCAGGGTGGCTCAGGCTTAAGTCGAACACATGGTAAAGTCGTGTTCAATCACACTCTGCTAGCACACCTCGTGAAAGTGTGTCGTGGCCTGGAGCCCAGCATTAAGAATTGTTTGATACGTGTAGGTAAAGATGTACACCCCTGCAGGGTTTGAACTATTCGAATAGCCGTGTCCGCGGTATGGATAGCTTGGTAAGAATCCGCATCGAATTAGACAACTATAACACTAAACTAAAACTTGCCCACTCTAAGGATGAGGTTTTTAGCGATGGTTTCCTCCCTGGTGGTCGAGGAAGAATCGAGGGTTCTAGGTGTTCAATGGTCTGCTTTAGATCTTATTATGCAGTTTCAGCTCATCTCCTTTACAAAGCATTCCAGTAGACGGATTTCAATCTACTTGCAGGTATTGTTGAAAGAATAAGTCAACTTTCCACAAATCAGCCCACAAATTGCCCTTTGTTGAAACCTAATGCATCTATTACTAATTTCCCCTTGTAAGTCTTGCGGAGTACAATTTTATACTCACTTGCAGTTGCTGA